>PVKS010023798.1:0-31885 GCA_004027875.1 Aplodontia rufa | reverse complement strand
TCCAATAAAGTTATGACCTTGCAGAAAATCGGTAGATTTACTTTGGCCTGGTAAATATTTATGTTTACCCATTCACAACCCTTGGTCTGAGGTATTTTGATAATCCGGGTAATATTTATTTGGGCTACAAATCTATTGGCATGAAAAAATATTTCATCACAATTCCTCACACCAGTTTTCACCCCACTGCTCAGAAGTAAGGCATTGCCCTTTTTTCATATTTTGTGTATTTACTTATTTTTCCTCTGAGGATAGGGTGGTGTGTTGCCCTAGTCCAGATTTTTGGGGGTAGGTCTCAGAATTCCAGCCTTGGATAGACCCTTGTTTTTGTCTTCTGCCACATGTGTGTGAGGTCCTAAAACCAAATATTAGAGAAACAGTACATAGGAAATCTCCACATCTGCTATTTCACTACTGTGAGATACAGCCTCAGAAACGGAATTGGTAACGTGAGGTTACACTCGTTTTTATCTCTGTCGTCAATTGACTTTCAGAGAGTAGCCATCAGTTGTTACTTCTGCCAATTTGATAGTGAAACTTCCCTTTCCTATTTCTGATTCTTTATATTCACTTTTTAGCAATAGCAAATTTTAAATACAAAACATGATATTGAATTACTTTATTAACGTTCATTAAGTAGGTTCCACATAAAGATTTATAGGATTTCAGGTTTTTGGCAATTTATTTTCCATTTTATATCCTTTGCTTACTATTTTATTGAAGTTCAATTCATAAAAATAAATACGATTAGGTATGACTTAGGTATTAGTTATGATTTAGGTTTTGAAAATCTAACTCTACCTATGAGCTATGAATTTGAATTACTTGTGCTTCTGTTTTGATGTTCCAATTCAAGAAGCTAGGTTTACCTCAAACGTATGAATTGGGAGAGCAGTAGTTAAATTTTTCTCACCATGTTTTACGTCTGGAGATCAGATTTTGCTTTTGGAAGTTACACATTCAGTTAAATGATTTAAAGCTAAGGTTACCAATATGTGCTTGCTTCCTACTTCTAGAAGCACACACGTACATGCACACTTGACAGAGTAATGTGACTATGGCATATTCAGTATTAAGATTTTAGTAACAAAAAACATTTAGTGGTAATGTATCAATGAAGCAGAATGTTTGGACTCTGAATTCACACTTGCAAATATAAACTTCCATATTTGAAATTCATATATTTTTCAATGTTTTGTTTGGAGTCCAGATGTGTGTTTCCTTTGAAAGAAAAATCAACCCCCTTCCAATGGGAGAACAACAAGGAGGGCTCTATGTTACCAAAAGCAAAACTGCCAATGAATGGAATGCTCATGTTCTTTCACAGTTTTAGCTACAGGTCTTGAATTTTACCTTTGCCTGCTCTGCCTCTGCTTTTGATTCTTCCAGAGTCCTGTCCTAAAAGCATCTGAATGATTATTAGTGAGGAACTTAATTTATCTTCCTTCATCATTTATCATTTCACCACTAACTTTGATAAGATATCCCCTCATTTCTCTTTTACCCAAACTCAATGTCTACACCCTTGTGAATAACTCTTCACCAACTTTTCTTGCTGTTGTTTGTACTTCATATTTCTTTTTTCTAGTTCCTTTGAACTGATGTAGGAAGCCAACGGGCCAGCAGTACTGTGAGTTTGAACCTGTGTATGTAGGAGGCTGTCTTGCTTTGCAGCCTTTCTGGTGATGCTTGGGACTGTAGAATGAGCATTCTGTGGCTACATGGGAGACAGAGGGGCTCTTTGTCTGGGGCGGTTCTCTGCATTCAACCCTGAGCTCGGATCCCCTGGGGTGGCCTGTCAGTCAGTGGACCCTAGGCTGACTCTGCCAGTTCTCAATGTATGTTCCTCACCTGCTGGTCTACCTCTAACTTGAAGATTCCAGTGGCCAAGACCATACAGGACATAACAAGGGTAGGTATTGATTACAGTAGAAGGGATTTTCTTCAGGCTTTCTCCCTGTCGACAACTTGACATGAAGCTGTGCTAAGGGCTGCTGATGTCAGGGACCAATGTGTGCTTATTATGTTCTGGACTGCTCCACTTTATGTTCTTTTCCATCTTTATCAAATCTAAATTTCTCTTAATTTAGTAAAAGCCAATAAAATAATTCTGTATTAAGCTTATCATTAAAAGGAAAATTTATGTTTTTATATACAAATGAATGTCTCAATCACTACATGCCTGTTATTTCATTTTTACTTAAACTTAGTTTTATAAAAATTAATATGGCTAGAAAATTAGGTGTGTACATTATATGTATATATGCTTAGCATCATATTTATTTTGCCCGTATTTGATTTTTTTTATTAATTCAACATAGTCTTACTTATTGAAGGGATTCTTTGCTATACATTCATACCTGCATACATAAGGACAATGTAGCTTAAATCTGTTCCTAGTCCAGGATCTCCTCCACTTCACAAAATCCCTGATGTCTTGTCTCCTCTATAATTTCCCCATGCTAGGGATATAAATGACCATACACATGGATATTAATTTTTGGAATTTCTAGATTTATATGCTTACCTAAGTATAATTTGGCTTCTTATGAGAATCAAGTATGCCCTACCAAATTGATAAACCCCCTTTTCCCTCCTTCCCCTCCTTCCCTCCTTCTTACCCCTACCCCATTCTCACCCCACCATCTGCTTCATAGTATAGTTCCCCTCAATTATGTGTTACTTTGAATTTGGTGGGTCTGTTTAATTAAACTTCACTAACTTTCATCCTATCTAGGTTTTACCCATATTTTAAATAATATTAGAGATGATTTCAATGGCACTTTTGCATTATCTTCAAATGTGTGCTAATTTTATAAAATAGCTTTCTAAACACTTGAGAACTTGGAAAAAGGTGTTGTTGCTTGAAGGTTTTTTCATAGGATTTAGAATATGGAGTAGGCTACACTCTACTTCTTAGGCCCACAGCTCAATTCCTGAGGTCTACACCACATGTACATCAAGTCACATAGAAAACATGGATTTGGAGACCTGCTGAATGAGGTGGGTTTCCTCAAGGCCCTGTGACATTAGTGACTCAGTTGACCTTTCTAGTTTTGATGATTTTGATGTGGAAATGGAGATTAAATTGTGCACACTTCTAAAGATGTTGCCAAGTTTCTAGGCAATTATTCAATGAATTTTGACTTAGGTGGTAGATGAACACACACAATATATGATAGCTAATTTATCACATGGATAAATACTGTTGTATTTGGAAACATTACTGGGAATTGTCCTAAATTATTTTCTACAGATAATAAGCCCCAGAGCCTCCTGGCAGTGTTGTGATGGATGTAGCCGGTATCCATTTGTGGGGATGGGGAGCAAACAGTGCGGTGGGAGGATGTGGAGCTCACCAGGGTCTCGCGGGCTGCCGCTGGAAGGACTGAGATCACATTGGCCCTGGCAGCCTGTCTTTAGAGTTCTACCTCAACCGTGACTGCAGACTGTCTCTATGCAGACGGGGCAGAGGATCAGTCATCTGACCCTCTCAGCAAGACAAATGCATCTGTCATTAGAGGACTGTCATTGGGCAGAGGATTGTGAGTGCCCCCCAACTTGGCCTCGATTCTACCCCTCCCCTACAGCTGCTGGTACTCTTTATCCTAATATTTAAAGTTGCTCTTGAATTAGTTTGAGTACCAAATAAAAGTGTTAAGGACTGCAAAGTGATTTGATTATGTATTACTAAGATGTTTCCCAAGGAACTGGGTGTTAAATGTACCACCTAAATCCAGCCCTAGTGAAATAGAACATGATCTTGTGGCCGTGCTGAACCCTGATACACAAAACAGGGATAGAGAAACGCAGGCATTTGAGAATTACTAGTCTAGTAATAGGATATTTAGTTCTAAATTATTTATTCTTTAATATCTTTCTCATGAATGAGTTAAGAATCCTGGAAAGCTCACCATTTTATAATTCTATTTTGGCTTCTCTGAAGATAGCAGTATTAAAGTAGAAATGTCTCCTGAGAAAGATAAAGCAAGTTGAGTTTTGTGGAGATAAATACAAGTTCTTAATAGAGTCTTCATGTTATTCCCAGTTTCACAAAGAAGCCAGTATGATCGCATAGAGCATTGCAATCTCAGGCCAGTGGTCAGGTAGGAGCTGAAAGAATGGTCCTCTGTACTGTGGTTCTTGGGAGTCTTCCAGGAGAAAACATTCTACGTGGAGAAATTGGTGAGCTCTGAGGGGGAGGGCATTGGGTTAGGCTGTAAAAGTGGCACAACATCGGTATGTGTGTGCCTGGGAATGGGCACTCTCTCAGGACAGTTAGGCAAAGACCCGCTTTGCATAGCATGCAGTATTTCATGGCAACGATGACGGAGCCAGTTGTGACCATGTTGTTGACTCCAAGAGAAGGGTCTGGAATGTTGACAATAAATGTGTCTAAGGGTCTCAAGCTCCATTCTGCATGTACAGGAGCAAGCAGATCTTTCTGAAGAAGCCTCTAGAATCAAAGGCATGCTGCAGAGAGAATGGATTGGAAGACCCAGGGTCTGAAATTAGGAAGACTCGATAGAGCAACTGATTTGTCCTAAGTATCGCTAGAGGAATCGTGGTGGACAGGGGTTTAGAAGTCATGTGGAAAAAAACATTTAAGAAAATTAGAAGGATTGGGTCATGGTGATTGGAGCACAAGTGTGACAGCAAGGGTGAGGGGGAAGTTAAATAGTCACTGGGGTGGAAGCTTGGCTACCTTCAAACTATGGATGAAATCCACCAACATGGAAGGAAAAATGGAGGAAAGATGATTATGTGGGCTTTACACTTACTGCTTTGGAGGTGGTAAATAAATTTTCAGCTGGACAGTCGGGCTGGACTGGCCCTGAGCACCTTCCCATTTTGGAAGCTGGATGTGAAGGACTGGTCCACTGTGAGGGCTTGGCCTTCAAGCACACAGACACTAATACTGCCTCCTGCAGGCTGATTTTGTGACATTCAGCAAGTTTTTTTTTTTTCATGAACCGTTTTTCTCTTGCATTCATTAAGGATAGTGATATTTCATAAAGTGATCTCACCACTGAAGTATCACCCAGTCAGGTCTCTCCTGCAACGGTTTCTGACGAAGATATCAAGCTTGCTGTACAATCACAGTCGTAAGGCTGCATCACCCCGGGGACCTCAGTTTTCTCAGTAGCACTTGTCCACTCAGATTTGCCTGCTTTGTTCCTGCACAATCTCAAACCAGGAGTCGTCTAGCCCATGGCAAAAGCACAGGAGTAAGTGAAAGCACCAGGAGAAAGGCCACCAAGAACCGAAACCAAAATGACAGGGCCCAAATCCATGGACTCACTGATACATCACCTTCCTTCTTGTTCCATAAGATGTTTTCTTCTGCTTCTTCTTTTTCTTAGAGAGAGAGAGGAGGAATTTTACAAATTTTTTCATCTGGACTTTGTTTCTCCAACACTTAGTTGTGTATGTGGTGCTGGGTTTTCATCCTGCGTCATCGCGCATGCCATGCAAGTGTTTCAAACACTGAGCCACTGTTCCAGCCTCTCCACAGGATATTTTCATCACTTACCTTGTACAGTTTAGCGAACTAAAGCTAGTGAGATAAATGATCGGTGAGCTTGGGGACAAAGCATGAAGAAAGAGCTTCAGAAAAGACAGTGGAAAGTTAAGGTTTTCCAGCTAGCAGCATGGACAATGAACAGCTTCCTTGAGAAAATGAATCAGGATTGAGCCCAAGCGGAGGGAAGCGCTCCCTGGAAACATCAACAATGAAGATGACGAAGGGAACCATTGGCAGGTCAAGGGCTCAGAGATTACTCACGGGTCTTGGTCACCAGTGCATGTAGAGCCTTCACTGTCAGTGGGCAGAGAGATATTTAGATCTGGGTGTCAGGAAGGCAAGCACCCAGCACTGGATGTGGGATTATGAGGATGCTTGGGTCCTCTGTGCCCTAAGATGATAGAGGATGGGACTAAGAAGCCTGTGGCAGACACAAAAAATGAAGGAGGTGCAGAAGGTTTTGCAAAGAGTAATTGAAAGTTATTGATATCTTGCTGATAAAAAGAAAGTATGAGGAATGAATCCAATTAATTTGATTTTGAAGTTTCCAACATGGGTAATCAGAATAAGGCTGATGGCTGATAAAAATGAAAAATTTAAGGGAAAAAGTTGAAAGCATCCCATCAATCTTACTCTGGCTAAACAAGAGAGACCTACTGTTTCCTTCTAACATAACAGAACTGAAATTGTGATATTGATTTATATGGCTTTCCAGCATTACTCTGGGATAGCCTTGGACTGTTTTCACACCTCTTAATGAAATCACCATCCATGCTTTTGCATTTGAATATCAGGGAAATGAGCACAGGGATCACAGATTTAGCAAGTGTTTTAAAAAACAGCTGGGTCTTAAAATGCAATCCAAGGGCCAATGAACCATTTCAGGGCTCTTTTATAATGACACACTGTTTTCAAATTACACATTTTTTTAAAAGCGAGAAAGAGAGAATATGAAATTCAATTTCATTCTTTTTATTTGTTTTTTGGTTTTTCCAACACTTAGTTGTGTATGTGGTGCTGGTGATTGAAGCCGAGTCCTCCTGATGCCAGGCAAATGCTCTACTGCTGAGCAACCTCTCCAGCCCTAAAATTACACTTTTAAAAAAGGTGCTCATGAGAAGAAATAGTATAGCACTGTTTAAAATTCTAAGACCTCTGTTTCAGTGCATATTTACTTTTGTATTTGATACAGACAGGAGATGTTCTTTCTTTTTTCACTTCTTAGAGGATTACAGATTTGGGGGCAGATGGACCGTGGAAGCCTATGTCTGCCTGGAGCTCTTGGGTTTTTCATTCTTCCTAGTCTCCCAGAGCAGAATCCATGCATATTGGGAATGATCTTTCCTCCAAGGTAGGAGGGGATCAAGGACTGCAGTCTAAACTTTATCACTTTATGTGACTTCCTACATTAGCTACCCAACTTGGATTATATCTGTTTCCCATGTATTACCCACTAGAAAGACTGATTTCGGACTCCCATTCACACCTTAATAATTGGGAAAACAAGTACCAGCAGATAAAAGGAAACATCAGAAGTGGAGGTAGAGGGACTCTGAATTATTTGGTAATCTCTTTTATTCCTAAAATGAAGCAAATCACTGCTGTTGGAGAATGCGGGCATGCCTCAAGGAAGGTTCTTTGAAAGCAAACTGTGACATCAGATCTAGGCCTTTAAAAATTGCTTCATATCTGTACATTAACATAGCATTGCAATTATCCACAATGTGGGTATATGTTTGGGGCTAAATGGTAATAAAAAGGCTTTTCGTACCTAGTGTATGTTGCTTTAATTTAAAGGAAAAGTGAATATCTGGGCACTTACTAGTATCTAGCATGATTTGGATATATGCGAAGAGACAATGGGAACCACATTACAGGTCTGCAATGAATCTCCAGTCAATCTCAGGCACTTGAAGGAGTAAGGGGAACTGATCTTTAGCACCAAAAGTTAAATGCTGTCTAATGAAAATACGTGCAGGATGCAAACTGACCAGTGGGGCTACCGCAACAGCTCTTGATCTGTAAACAGTTAAGGTTATTGCAATCTGTCAGCAAGGAACTCAGACCCTAACACACAGGCAGAATGACCACTTTCACATGGGCCTCTGCAATGGAGCCAACCCGTGTCTCATTCACTCCCTGGTGGATATGTCCCAGTGTGCGGCTTTTTACCAACCCAGGCAATATTTCAAAGTCCAGACTTTGAGGAGAGCAGCTACTGAAGTCTTTGAAGGTGGAATTTTATCAATACATGTACTAAGATAGATGTGGGTTCAGCATGTTAAATCTTTCTAGTGAATTTTTCTTTACAAAGTTAAGAATCTGACTTAACTTTTTATCATACATTTTGGATTTGCTTTCAGGTCCTTTTTTTTACATAATTTTTATTCCATTTTTTTGGCATTTGGCATAAATTTCTATACCAATTTAAGCCTTTCTAGATCAGTGCGTCATGTGTCATGTGTGGCTTTTATGCAAAGTGTGTGACAGGATTTTGTGGATTTGAAGAGCAGAGAGATGGCTGAACTCAAAGAGTGGGTTAATTCTTACGCTAAGGGCTGCGACTTAGAAAGCTAGGGGTGGGGGTGGAGCTCTGCACAGAGCAGCTCTTAGCAGGCAGGAAGCCCTGGGTCCCATCCCCATCACCAGAAAGAAAGAGCTAGGCGGCCTGTCTCTGGAACACAACTGGTGACTTTGCCCTTGTCCAGACTGATGGAACTGCTTGCCATTCACCCCTGCGTGAGCTTCTCCAGGATCCATCAGGAGCAGTATGCTTGCTCCCCTGGAGTGGACTGGCAGTGCCAGCACTTGGCTTTCTGTGTGTGCCCCTCTCTTCCAATCCCATGATGATGGCTCCTCTTTCCCTGTGTGCTGCCAGGTCTGGCAGGAAACTCCAGTGTCCTTGCCAAGGGCATCAGGAGCGGGTGCTCCAACATGTCCATCAGAGGCAGCTCTAGCTCTATATAGAAGGGGCTCCGAGATTCACTGGAAGCAGGGGAGATCTTGTCTTTTTTTTTCTTTCTTTCTTTCTTTTTTGCTTTTTACTCTTTTTTATTTTTATTTTTATTAATTAATTTATCAATTTATTTATTGTGGTACTAGGGATTGAACACAGGGCTGCTCTACTACTAAATAAACCCCAGTCCTTTTTATTTTATATTTCATGATAGGGTCCTGCTAAGTTTCACAGGCTGGACTTGAACTTCGCATCCCCCTGCCTCTCCCTCCTGAGTTGCGGAGATTACAAGTGTGCACCACTGTGGCCAGCTAGTTATATTTTATTTTTGATTGACATGTAATAGTTGTCCATATTTATGGGGTACCTGTTGCTTTTACTACTGACTGCTATCATCTGAATGTTCCTGTCCACTCTAAAGTTCATTTGTTGAAAGCTAATCACCACTGTGGTCGTACTGGGAGGTGGGGCCTTTGGCAGTGATCATGATCAGTGCTATTATAAAAGATGTCCCAGGGAGCTCTATCCCCCCTTTCATCATGTGAGGACATAGCAAGAAGGCACCATTTACAAATTTAAAAAAAAAAAGGACTTAACCAGATACCAAATATGTGAAAGCCTCAATCTTGTGTGGACTTCCCAACTCCGAGCTTCCAGAACAGTGTGAAGAGGTTGTCTTCAAGGGTCACACAGGGACCAGTTGTAAGGTTTCCAGAATGGAAGCTGTGTGCCCGTGAGAAATCAATGTCCTATAACACAATACCATAAACTAGATAGCTCATACAAGTTCTGAAGGCTGGAGCAAGGCACAGTGGTTGCACACCTGTAATCCCAGTAGCTTGGGAGGCTGAGGCAAGAGGATGATAAATTCGAAGCCAGCCTCAGCAACATGGCAAGGCCATAAGCAACTTAATGAGAACCCTGTCTAAAAATAAAACATAAAACAAGATGGGGATGTGGCTCAGTGGTTAAGCACCTCTGGGTTCACTCCTCACAACAACAACAAAAAGTTCTGGAGACCTTGTCTTGAAACTTCATCGCCTGGCTGCTACAGCTTTCTCGTGTTCCAGGATAGGGATATAGCTACAACCTAGAAGGCATCCTCTGGTGCCCTCATTTATGCTAATAAATAATGTGGACAAGACGTAGCGTGCTCTCAAAATGCTTTATTTCTTGATTTCATGATTCCGTCAGGTTACGAGGATGTGTGTAGGATGAAAGAGAACAGTGTGAGGGTGGCGGCATCCTGTCACACACTCTCACACACTCACATGTTCTTGCACACACCTTCACTCTTGCACACATTCACTTTCACATACTCACAAGTTCTCGTACACACCCACATGTTGTCACACACTCGCATGTTCTCTTGCACATACATGTTCTTGCACATGCTCTCACAACCCAATGTTCATGCACACTCACACACATTCTTGTGCATGCTCAGTTTCTTGCACACATTCACACACTGTCATACATCCATATATTCTCATACACTCACTCTTGCACATACATGTTCTTGCCCACAATTGTATGCACTCTTGCACACACACATATTCTTGCACATACTCATGCTCTTGCACACACTCACAGGTTCTTGCACGCACTCTCACAAACTCAAATGCTCTCACACATGCCACTTTCAACACTGTGTGCGCCCAAGCACTGCCCTCTCCCCAGCTAGTGCCATACCTGCCAGCTGGTTCCAAAGCTGTGCAGTTGAATCTTTCTAGACCATCCTGCTGTCCCCCTCCTTACGTAGAGTCAGATCCAGTCCCACAAGGCCACCACAGCCTTAGCTCTGGACCCTGTGGTCAGCGCCCCTCTCTACCTTATGCAACACACCTTAGTGTGTGTCAGTGGATACTGAGGGGTGTTGGAAAGGGCAACTATGGGTAATTGAGAGAAAGAGGGCAGTGGAGGTAATTTATTCTCTGTTGGCCAACATCATAGTGGTGCCCACATGGATGCCCTGCTAATCCAGCTCTAGTGAAATATGGCTCAGAACCCTGGCTTCTTTAATTTGGGTTCCCTGTGACAGCGAATCCAGAAGGACGGCATATTGCTAATGGTCAGCCAAAAGCTTGCATAGATGTCTTTGGACAGAAAAAAAGGATAAAAGCAAAAGAAAAATCATTATATGATGGCTATGTCAGATACACACATGGCAGCTTTGGAACAATCTAGATTTTTGCTTTTGTTGTTGTTTTGATTTCCATCATTCAGTTTTTGCCCCTTTACGGTCTTCTGATGATTTCTCCTGCTTTCACATGATCTTTTTATTTATTAGGTATAGTAAATGCACATTTTCTCCATAGAATTGTACTAATGCCCTGTGACTACCTATCAAGAGTAAATTTTGTGGGAGTGGAGCGGTGACTTAGCAGTTATGGCCCTTGCCTGGCATGCACAAGGATGCAGATTCGAACCCCAGCACCACATACACAACGAAGTGTTGGAGTAAAGAAAGCCACATGGAAAACTAAATAAAATCAATTCTCTCTCTGACACTGTCCCTCTTTATCTTAAAAAAATTAAAAAGTAAATTTTGTGAAAGTATATATAACATGAGACAAGCAAAATGAAAGCTTTTTGGTACCAGAGTTACCAAAATAATTATGTTTTCTTAATTTAAATTTAAATTTAAAATATGAATATAGGCATGATGAGAAAACCATGTGTCACGGCTAAATGAAATAAAATGATGAAACAACAAAGCTGTTATATAAGCCATGTAAATATCAGTCATATTTTAAAGGGTTTAAAAACCTCTTCCTTATAAATCTCACTCATTTTGGTATTTTAAGTTTATATATGAGTAAATTTCATGCTCAACTAGAAAAAGTAAGTCATGGTGTACTAATCTGTGTCCACAATGAAATCATTAGGAAGACAAACTCAAAATGAGAAGCTATGATTGCCAACTTCATCATATTTAGAGAAAAGAGAAAACACTTACAAGCAATGTAAAATATTTGGGTATGAAATCTACTATAGAACAGAACTGTTTGTAGACTAGAGTTGAAGGAAATTCATTATTAAAATAATATGATTGTGCAAGCTATTTTAGTACTGTGCCATCAAGATTTTTTGCACTAATTTTTTAAGAGATAAGGGGACAGTGAGAGAGAAAGGGAGAATCAATTTATTTCGTTTTGCATGTGGCTTTCATAGCTCCAAAGCCGTGAAGTTGGTGCTGGGGTTTGAACCTTTCACATGCCAGGCAAGCTCCATAACTGCTGAGCCATGGCTCCAGCCAATTTGCATTTAATTTTTAAGGCAATATTTTACATTTAGTTAGTTGATTTTAAAACTATAAGAATCACAGTTTTCAATATTGAGTGTGAAGTACAAACTACATATGGGGAGTTGTAGATAGATAAAGAAGAATGGAAATAAGAAGGGGTCATTGAAGTGTGGAGTTAGTATGAGTGTAAGAGCTGCTTCAGTGAAGATAGTCCCCAGACTTTGGGGCTTTCAAAAGTGAATAGAGGTGTGGAAGTGGAGACTGATTATGATCTTCTGTTAAAGAAATTTCACCTGGAATTGAATGTGCACAGGTAAGAATCAGCAGGCCATAGGGGAAACTTTGAACAAAGGAGCTTTTGTTCTGAGTTTAAATGAGATGAGACTGGTGCAGATATATCTGCTGAAAGGATGTAGATGACAGAAGGGAAATTGAAAATGAATGGATGAGAACATAATTAATGTGCTAAGTGCCATGGGGTAGTAGTGATTAGGGAACTTAGGGACAAGCGGTTAGACGTAGAAAGGGAATTTCTCCAGAATCAGATGGTAAATGTGCAAGCATGAGTGTGGGTCTAGATGAAGTCATAGAGGGGAGCCAAGGGACCTCCTGCATTGTGAAATCTGTGTCCTCACTCACAATAGAGAACTAAAAAATTTACCTTGGTTTTTTTCCCTCTTCCGTTCACTGCCCACCCTCATTGCTCTCAGCAAAGACAAAGCAGAGTAATTGTGCTTTACAGATTTACTTCAGGTTGTAAGTGTGGCCAAATTTGCTGCACACCCAAAGATGTCATACGCTTAGAAGAACTACTTCCAGAATCACTTAGTTCTGGGATGAAAAGGACATCATTAGCAATTGACCCCCCACGTCACCTCCCCCACGACCAAGCATGCATCAGCATGCATTTTCCAAAGCCAGTGTCTGGCACATCTCATTGATTCACCCTGTGGTTCCAGCTAGGCTATTCTGTTGTAGAACAAATGGGAAATATATTTATACTTTTAAATCATACTTCTAACACGATCCTCAAACCCAATTGCCATGGCAAAAGTTGTGTTTCATCAGTTTTATGCATAAAATGGTTTTAAGTCATCTCACTTCCAATTCAAAGGAGAACAGAGAGGAGCAGCCAAGTGGAAAGTCCAGATAAGCCCAGGAGGACAAATGACATTCTGAACATTTGCAAGTCTGTCATCAAAAGTCACTTTTTTACTTACAAATTTGGGGATATCTTATATGAATTCAATAATTATTATTATGAATGCATTTAGGAAATAACATTATGTAAATCTGGAGCTAGAATGCCCAATTCAGATTCCAACCACTCATTAGCTATGTGTGCCTAGGCTACTTTTCAATTTTTCTGTGCCTATTTCCCTTATCTAGAAATTGGGCATAGTGTTTTACATGCCTCATATCATAACATCACAGAGAAAAGGACTTACTGTATTAAAAATGATTAAAATCATATCCCATTTATATTAATTATTGTGATAATAACCACTTTCATAAATCTTGCTAAATGAAAATAACATGAATTAAAATGGTTAAATTGTTTTCTTTCTATTTGTGTCAAATATTGGAGAAACTCTGTACCTCATAAAATTTGGCCATTTGTAAAGCTATTACTATTTTAGAAAATTTCTAGATTATAGTTAGAAACAAAATTGAGGCATGCCCTAAAAATAAATTGACTGTAAATTCTGCATTCTCTTTTATAACTACTAATATATGTAAAATATCACATTTATTTTTCTATAGCCAATCAATAAATGCTTTTCAATTAAACATTGAGGCTACTTTACTTCATGATATTTTAAAAAGATCATCAATAACAGTGTAATGAATTATTGCTGCCACATTTTCCCTATGATTTATTTTATAAAAATGTAACCTGTGTAAGATTATTAAGATAATTATGCTCAGTTATTCAAGAGCAAAATGAGTACAGATTGGTAACTCAGGAAAGAGGAAGGATTTCACCTAATGTTGCTTTCAACACCTGCTTGGTGTAGGAGGAGTAGTAATAAAGAGGAGTGACATAATTCAGGCCATCAGAGACTGGAAATCTGATGACAATATTTATTAATTTTTAATAATTAATAATTAATTATCCTCTCAGATGATTGACCTGTGCATTGAAAATGTATTGAAGTACTACAACCGGCGTTTGTAATGGAAGGTCGTAGCTAGTTACAAGGCCCAATCAGGCATATCTGTTGGCTCATGAACGGGCTTCTGTGACAGAGCAGCACACTTGTGTTGTAAAAGCCCAAACCTGCAAAATCCTCCCTTTAGCCTCATGATGGAAAACCATGCCAAGGTAGATTCAGAGATTGGTTCACAGTTCTGGAATTCACTCTGAAGCTACGTACATCTTCAGTGAAATCAAGTTGCATTTTTATAAAGTTGCCAATTCCCCATTATCTTTTCATTAATAAAATGAACATGCCTTTGACATGATTCAATTACAGTCAATTAATATAGCAGTAATCCAGATAGTTCATCTACCATGTGTCTAGCAGTATGGAAACTTCTTTGGATTATTAAATCCGTGCACTGAACTGGCCTGAGTTACAGGACTGGAAATCTGTAGGGAGAAGGCACTCTAGATAGAGATATACTGTGAGAGAAGTTCTGAAGCTCGCGGTCTCTGTGCCCTTTGCTCTCCTAAGCATTATCCAAGGCCTCAATACATTAAACTAACTGGCTTATCCAATTTTACTTATAGTAGTCACTTACACCGAGGACATTTTAGATAGTTGTTTATTAATTCATATAAAACACCAATATACCGATTATGTGCTATAATGCGTAGCATATTTTATTAAAACATTGATTACTATTAAGACATTAATATATATTAAATTATTAATTGTAACAGTTTTGCAAATCTAATGTCTGACATGTTAGAAGACAGCTGCTGATGCTATAAATCTGACATGATATTTTGTTTTGGGAGAAGAAGATGAAGAGAATCCAATTCACAAAAAAAGAGTAGTTTTAATAGTCTTTTCTGATAATCACAGTAATTATTTTATACCACACCAAACCTCAGCAAGTGATAGTTTTTCTAAATGTTAGTTCAATGTGAATGAAACTATATCAATGCATTATTTTGTGTTTTCTGACATTAAAATCCAGCAATGCATTTTTCTCTTCAAATGGTCTTTTTATCTATGCATGAATGTGTAAAGTCATAGATTATTCACTTGGCAGATTCTGGATCACTACGCTGCAGAGCTTCTAAACGGTGACTGTTTGCTGATTTGAACAACAATCTCATTTAAAATTGCTCTAAGTATTGAGAATCTGTCAAGTGAACACTGGCAAATGCATCTCCTTTGCTTGAATCTTATTATTGGCAACAAATATTGTCAGTTGTTTTCCTTAAAAGTCAACAGATTAGCTTTATTCATTTTCAAGAAAATGTCTGCCAAATATCCAAATCTGAATACCTATGACTTCCAAGCAACAATAATGTTCTGTGGATGAACTGAGCAATTCAGTTCACAATTAAAATAGTCAGGGAAGTTATCTTTGCTTAAATAAACCATCATAAAACTTCGTTTACAGCAATGTGCCTTATTCACAGTGTTTTATCCTACAGAATACGAAGACACAGTCAAGTCTTTAGATTAAAAATATATTTAATTTTCAGATACTGATTCATCAAGTAGATTTTACATAAATCATTTTATCCCTCCTCAGTCTGAAAAACGCATGGGGTTATGCCATGGGCACTTCCGTCCTGACACATTGCAAAGACACTAGCTATGCTCCATCAATGCAAATGTCAACCCAGAAGTTCTAGCAGAAGACATAAGACTTGTAATTTCACCCACAACCTAAATATTTCAACAAAACTTGTATTAGTTGTCCTGCATTCACATACAAGGTGATGTTCAGTGACTGACACTGAACCAAATCAAGTAAATAAGGAAGCCCAACCACTCTGCATATCCATCCATTTATTAGACAAAAGTAAAGATGGAGAAAACATACCAATTCTGTTCTCTTGTTCAAACTAAAACACAATCCATGAATTATTATTTGGTTGGAAGGTAGTGGTGCCCTAGGAACTTTTTGTTTGGTTTTTGACTTTGAATCCAGTAGGCGTTCAACAATGGCAGCTGCTCACAACTTTGACGATCACTCAGTCAAGGCTGCACAATATAGTTCACCTCATACGATGTTTCAGTGACCTCCACATTGTTAGTTGGAAAAATGTTATTTGGCTTTTAAGGAGAAAAGTGTGGGAAACTCAACATGGAATAAAGTGACTGTTTTTCTATATACAGAGAATGATTTTGAATCCAGTAGTATTTATTGTTTACCTACCATGCTGCAGGTCCTGAGAAGAGGGGCATCAGGAGATGTGATGTCCCTGAAGGAGATGACTTTGGTATTGACTAATGGTAGCAGATAGTTGGTTAAAAGAAAACAAAGAGGAAAATAATTATAAAGTGTACTGAAAATCATGAAGGGCAGAGCAATGTGGGAGACAGAGCTACCTTAATAGAGTACTATCAAGGAATATCTTTCTGAAAATATAACATTTAAGACAGCAACTGAAGAAGGAAACACACACAGTGGTCCAAAACTTGGAGGAAAGTCTTGAAGACAGAAGAAAGAGCAAGTTCAAAGTGCTGTGGGAGGAGAAGCATTGAGAGTCTTTGAAATAGAAATGGGCAAGGGTGAGTGGGAGGGCAGAGCAGGGCCCAGTGCCGTGGAGTTCTGTGGTCAGGGCCAAGACCCCCTAAAGGGTTGTGGTCCTGTTGTAAGGGAAATGGAAAACCAAGGAGTACCATGGTTTGACTTGTATTTTTAAAAGTTTATCCAGATTGCTTTGTGGAGAATACATTAAGAGAGAAATCCCAGAAGCAGAATGCTAGTTTTTAAGTCCAACTTCATTGTTCATGTCCATAACAATTTGTAATTGCCCCCATATGACCTTGGGAAGTCAAACAAAGTTCATGTTCTTAAATTTAGGCAGTTTCAAAAATACTTTGTGTTTTGCTAGTCATATGGGCCATCTATAATTGTGGTGTTACCGGTGATTAATATAAATGGAATGAAAAAAAACAATTTAAAAACCATCAGTACTACCACTATTAATACAGAGACAAAAATAAATTTTCATTTCCCAGAACTGGCATTTCTCTCAACATTGTCTGGCATAAGTTATAAAAATGACAAATGTTAGCCTTCAAACTATAAAATAGAATACAAACTACATTTCCACAAAAATTGTAGGAGTAGCCATGTACAGATAAAATGTTGTAAGTGAATGCTTGATAATGAGTATTAATAATGAACTCAATTAAGCAGTATTCTAAAGAGTAAAAAGAGTGCAATACCTAGCAGAAATGTAGATTTCTGTGGTGCACAAATTCAATAGAAAAATACGGACAATGAGTGGGTCTCTTTAATATCAACCAAATCCTTACTCTGACAACACATAGGAACACTTCTGAACAAAACGCGTTCTTTTCTTGCACAGGGTAATAAGAACATGTTTATTGAAAGATAGCAAAACACCCACTGAATTATGTTAAAAATTACTGCCAAGGGGTTTCTTGGTCCACGTTATCTACCTGTCCTCAATTCTGTGTTTTTAATGGAAATTTCTTCCAGGTATTTATTTTCCTTTACTTTTATCCTCACTAAAGTTTAAAAAAAAAGACTTTTCAAAATAGTCAAAGTAAATTGTAATTTTTAAGAATTTATTTATCAATTCAAAATTCATGATGTCATTCTAAGTGCCTTTAACAATGTGGGTACAAGTAGCTGATTTGTCTACACTGGAGGAGTTGATCCACACTTCTTCGTGTGGAGAGATGGGTTCCCATCACTGTTTGACAAAACAAAAAGAAGCAACGGCAAGAACACGTTGCAGAAAGATCCCTAACCCATATCATCAGCCTGCCTTGCAAGGTTAGCGCCTCCGGGAGCGCAGACACAGAAAGAGGCGGACTGGGATGTGCGTGCTCACACAGTGCACCTGACTTCTATATCCAGAGCTGGCAGTGCTGTCCTATTGCACTCCTGGATCACGCATGAGCAGTGCCTCACAGGATATTTCCCGTGCATAAGAATTTCCACATAGGCTAACCCTGTAGTGCCAAGAGCATTTGTTGCACTGCATCTTCATGTTGCCTAGGGGGCATCCAGCAGGAGGTTCTAGTAATTGACACCTTCTTGCACCCACGGGTGAAAGGAGGTCGGTTTCAAGATACGCATTGCTTCACAAAAGCAAGAAGCCCTGAGAAGCTAGAAGAGGTTAACACAGAGCCTCAGTGATGTCCTGAAGGACTCCCGCATCCATTCTGCTCCTCAGCTTCACAGTCATGCCTCTCCACCCCAGAGGCTGACCACTGCAATTGACTGATTTCACCGGGTCCTAAGCAAGGCCACTTGAGTGTGTGAGTCAGGAAACTCAATCTTGAGAGTGTGAGTCAGGAAACTGCACATGTCTTGTCTCCTCTGGACATGAGGAATTCTTTCTCAGAAGTCCTTTTATAGGCTCACCTTTCAATTTCCTGGAATGCAACCCTATTCTAAAATCAATTCCAGGACATGGGAAAGAGACAATGTTTTTGACTTGTAGCAATTAGGATGCTGCTGAGGCTCACAATGAAGGGAGCCTCCTCTGAGACACATCAATGAGTAGGGAATGAGATGCCTGAGCCAGACAGGGACCACTGAGAGAAAGAGGGGCTATGAGGAAGAGGGAGGGGGAGGGAGAGGGAGACAGTCAAAGAGGGAGAGAAAGAGAGAGAGCAGGAGAGAGAGGAGAAAGAGAGGGAGGTAGAGGGTGTTGTGCTGACTGAGTAAAGCACTAGGGAATGCTTTGACAGCCAGCATGACCAAAGGAAAATTCAATGAGCTCAGCATAGTTCAGTCAGCCAGAGGAGCCCCTGGTTTTACATCTTAACTTTGTGCTTCCAATATTTCAGGTGAGAATTGTGTTTCAACAATTTAGAGGATCATTTGAATCAGACAAAATAATTGTGTATAGAAGGCACAGAGTTGACCCAGTGAATTACCTATGCTCACATCTTACGAAAACATCTGTTGTCTGGTTATGGAATTGTAGGGAAGGAGTAAGATCTGTATATGATGATCAGATGCATGAATTGCATTGAAAGATTTTTTTTTTAAATGGATCCTTCTGTTCTGAGGGAAAAAAAAGTATGGCAATGTTGTATAAATTTTACTTTTCTGTCCCAACATTGCCATAAACTTTTTATTTTATCATTTAATTCCCCCTATAATGTGCTTTAGGCTGATTCCCGGGTGATTTGGTGGTTAAATTACTCAACATCATTGTAAGTTATAAATGCAGAATAGGACTAATTGTCTTTTTCTCAATTTTTAAGATCCTGACTTTAAGGACCTTGGCGTTTTGAAACCATTACCAGGTTGGTAAAATAGATATCTAATGATGTTCAGAGGGCATTGTTTTCTGCTATACACTCTACTTTTGGTTTGTTATTCAAGCTGCATTTCTGTGTGTTTGTTTGGCATCTTATCATATAGCGTGTGAGTTTGAGATGGGCGGCCCTGAAGGAATTGTGGAGTCCATACAAATTTTGAAGGAAGGCAAAGCTTCCGCCAGCGAGGCCGTGGATTGCAAGTGGTACATCCGAGCCCCTCCGCGATCCAAGGTCAGTCTTAAGAGGAAACTCAGACCCAAAGGTCGACTGGAGAATAGTCTAGAGAGGACATCACTCGGAGGCAACTGGACATGCTTAATACCTTTCAGGGTGACGTCATAAGCTATCATTTTATTCTGTTGTTCAAATGCAGCTTGTCTCCCCTTATCCAGTATAACTCTCAGTGACATAAATTACAATGCTAAGGTGATTGAGGAAATAACTTGATAACGCCACCCAGAGAAGAGACTATGAAGTATGTCTACCTCTCTGAAAATTAGATTGAAATGTGAGCATGACTTGGGATTCTCAGAATAATTACACTCATGCTGATAATGTCAGTATCTGCAGTTTATTTTTTAACATAAACAAGTAGAGGAAATGGTCAAGGCTTATAAAATTAATGTATCTCAGGCATATAAAATGCAAGTGTGACCAGCTTTTGACAGTGGTGGCAGGATTGAGGGGAGTGTTACCACAGTCTTAAGGTGCCCAGGCCCCAGCGTTCCCAACAGAACAGACTCAGCTACTATCCCAGTATGCCAATCAAAAAGACACGCAATGGTGATGGGCAGGAAAGGAATTTTAGTCCATGTGGCCATGCTGGGACAGTGACCAAAATCTGCCTTAAAGAAACAGGCAAAAACTTTTAAGGTTTTATAGAAAAGGTGAACAAAGGCAAGGTTTGGGGACCTAAATAACTGGAGTATGCAGTTTGCATAGCTGGTAAACTTGGTCTTCTTGGTCAGGCCATGGTCTGGCTGATAATAATCTCAAGACCAGTTCTACGAAGCCTTCAGAAAGTCATCATTGTTTGAGGGTGCAATTGGGTTCCCATGGGGAGATGTTTTCTTTTGTTTGGGGGACAGCCTCAGTTCCATCACAGGGTAATTGCTCCCACTTAGTGGTTAAAAAGCCAACTGGAGTCAGAAAGGAAATAACAGTTCGGTAAGATCAATGAGAGGACCTTCCTTCCAAAGCTTGTGTCCATTGGAAAGGATCAGTCGTTGTGTAATTGCCTATTAAGCTCTTTGTAATAGGCAAGGGAAGATGTGCAAACAATCTTACCAAGTCTTCCAATTTTTTTAATAGTATAAAAAATCTAGATTTGATGTTGATCACCCTGATTTTAAGTGTTGATAATACATTATAAAATTTGAAGTATGAAATTTATTAAGTGGAGCATAATGTGGAGCAGAATCAGAACAATACAACGACTCAGGACAGAGATTGTTGGGACAACCATATTCATCCTATTTATGAACCCATCTTTAGAAATATTGGGAATGGGCAGCTTCCATAGGCATAGAGTTTGGGTCATTTACTTTTCTCCTCTTTTTCCTCTCATTGCTCTAGTTACATGTTCACAACAAAACATTACTGACTTATTAGATCCATACTTGACTCTTTACTGAGTTTAAAACAGTTCATTATTTCATTAATGGCATAATGACAGATAAATCATAAAGTATCCTGTTTTAGTAAGCTTTTTTGTTGCTGTCATTGAAAGATACAACAGGAACAATATTAAGAGGAAAAAGTTTATCTGGGGGGTCACAGTTTCAGAGGTCTAGGTTCATAAATGGCTGACTCCATTCCTGGGAGCTCAAGGTGAGGATGAACATCAAGGTGGGAGAGTCTGGCAGAGGGATGCAGCTCAACACAGGAAGCAGACAGGGAAACTCCACTCACCATATACAAAATACCTATTCCAAAGCACACCCTAATGACCCACCTTCTCCAGCCACACGCCACCTGCCTTCAGTTACCAACCAATTAATCCTTATAAGGATTAATTTGGTATTAACTCACATTCATTGGGTTAAGACTTTCATAACCCAATCATTTCACCTCTCATCATTTTTGCGTTGTCAAAAATGGGGACACCTTTCATATAAACCATAGCACACCCCAAGCCTGTCCTCTGATTTTCAGTTTATTACTTTGACTTAAATGTAATAAAAACATGGGAGCAATAAGATCAGACCGTGAAGGTATACATAAGGATAAGCAGAAAAAGGAAAAGGCCACATACTCCTGGTAGGGTGGTGAAAAGTCGGACAGCACCAGGGTCTCAGCTGAGCATTGTGTGTCAGGCAGCAGGGGGAGGATCTCCAGGAGGAGAGAGCAGCCTCTGGAAGGTCATGGAATCATGAGGAATGAACTTTATCATGAATTAATAGCATATGACCTCATCAGAGCACCATTGTGGACGGCAGTGGATCAGGAAGCTGAGGGGCTCTGTGAGCCTCCCCAAAGAACTTGGACTTCATCTTGGGTGTGTCATTGATATGAACAAGGACAAAGCAGAAAAGTAGCGTGAGTGGGTTTCTGTTTTAGAAATATAGAGTATCCTGGAGAAGAAAGGCCATGGGAGTTAGCACTGGGGAGCCTGAGTAGGAAGTTGTGTCCCACCGATGGCTGAGACCTGATTGCCAGTGGACGGTGATTGAAATGTGAAGGACGGAGATGGTAGGATCTGTGATGGAGTATTCAGGCTAAGGGGAAAACAAGGGTCATATTTGAGTGAGTTGGCATTTCGAGAAACCCTGGTGTCACTTCACTCCTGAGTCTCCCTGGGATTTTTCTCTAGGGTCCGCATATCCCAGAGGAGAGAGCACATTTCACCCACACTTCCACTGAAGAGATTTGGAGACGATGTTCCACCATCCAACTTTGACCCCCCAGGTCTCTTTGCAGCTGAGAAAATCTTTGAAAGAGTTAACTGTATTATGAAAAACATAGTTACTCCTTTCTTAAATTTTATTCTGTTACGAGCTATTGGTGATATAAAGCCATAAATACCTACATGGATAATCAGAGAGCTAGACTGCATTTTATTACCATTTCTTATGTAATTCCTTGATTCACACACAAGCACTTCCCATTTTTCTTACTTCTGTGAATGAACATTCTTAAATGAATTTTCCTCTGCAGAAAGTGTCTGTGCAGCCCCCAGCTGCCTTGACCAGCAGCTCCTCAATGCCACGTTGCAGGGAAGGCTTCCGAGAGACTGCAGACACCCCTCTTCCTTCTAGCTGGTACATAGGCAGTCTCTTGTACAACCCCAGAACAACAATACCCAATGTACCTGTCTGTTACAGAAGTTGGCATTCTGTGACCCAAAGGGGACGCCGCCTGCAGAGCTGGACAAAGACGGCTCTATTGTGATAGCCTCTCTCTGCTAAATTAAAGGTTAGAGGACAGGAAGTGCTTTGAATGCTGTGGGGAAAGCAAGAACTGGAGATTACTGCCTATGTGGACTTTCTATTTTTATGGTGCTCTTAGCGGTTTATGAGAATCAAAGCGCAAGTTAAACTTGAAATGGCTTGCTGTGAATATTTCAAAAATACCTAGTGATTGAACCACACTGCACAATGAAGGTGCTAAATAGCTTACTTACTTAAATCCTTTTAAAATTCAGATAAATTACATGTTGTTTCTCAGGTTATGATAAATATAAAATATAATATCTTGTATCTCCTTTATTTAGGAAAAGTAATACAGATGAGCTCTTTTAATTAGAACATAACCAGTCCAGATTTCTTAGGTTTTGGAAAAAACAAAGCCACAAAGAATATGGACAATCAGTTACTGAGATCATTAAAGAGATGATGTCTAGCTGAAATAATCCTCCATGAGCAAATATTCCCCACATATACAGATTCTGGAGCAAGAGAGGTAAAAGGATTACTGTGTCCAGATCCAAATCTGCCCCTGAGCAGAGCCACCAGAATGAAATAATGAGAGATCAAATCTGAGAGGGCTTGGCTTTGGGTATCTGCTGTGTCCTAGTACTGAGCAGAAGATTTACATTCAATTAAAGCTCATAGAAAGAATAAATGGATTGGCAGCCAGATGAAAGGATATATTAGCAATGTTGAGACATCTGAAGGACCATCGTATGAAGAGGAATTGACTTAAATACTGCAGTTTATTTGAATATTTGAAATTAGAGAAATGTAGCTTTCAATTCAATGAAAATAAGGTTTTTGCTTTAATAATGGAGATCAAATGAGATTCCAGAGGAGAAATCCAAGCAGAGCTCGGCAGGGACTTTGTATAATAATTAAAACTCAAGTAATTTTTTTGGCAGATATAATATGAAAGTCTTCTCAAAACCCTAATTCCATGAATCTATGATAAGTGATTTGCTCAAATATTTGGCTAGTTAGTTACAGAACTGGAATGAGATCAATATCTCCTAACTCCTGGTATGGTCTAATATCACAAAAGCACACTACTATGGGGAATGATCAAGTTTACTAAGATAAGAACAGGAGATGGTGTCAAAAGACTTCTAAAGGATGTAACCAAGGTAACTAATTCAGTGAAGAGTATTTTGGGAAAATAAAACTCTAGCTTTTATTATTTATCCATCCTCTAATATTTCAAATTATTTTTTTACCTAATTAACATATTTTGAGGCAAATTTTAAACAAACATAGAAGCTTGACAAATACAAGTCTGCAGTCTTTTCAGTTATCTGAAAGGTACATACATGGTGGCCATAAATGTTGGAGGCAGAATCTTAAAAGAGCATGTGAGATTTCCAGCCCTGACCCTGGGACAGTGAATGTGACAGAATATCACACACCTACTCATTTAAAGCACATGGCAATGGGCATATGGGTGATGGCATCCAGAGGACCAGTCAGTTGACTTTGATAAAGAGGGAGATTGATCAGGTGAGCCTCAGCTAATCGCATGGGCCTTTTAACAACGTTGCTTTCCCTGGTTGTGGGAAACAACAGGGAAGCCAGAGAACCAGGTAACCCAGGGACCTTCTCCAGGAGGAAGTGTGCTCTGGTACAGAGTCATGGAGAAAACCAGCCCTCCCTCCTGAACATCAAGAAAACAGATTTTCAGTCTCAGAAGTACAAGGTTACGCCTGGAGCACTTGTAAGCCATGGAACTGTGGGATGATAAATGGGTGTTGTTTAAGCTGCTAAATTTGAGGGAATTTGCTATGGAGCAGTAGAGCACACTGCAATAGACTGAGGGTAATCACTGTAATTGACTACAATGATAAACATTATGGTTCTAAAAATTGAGTCTGCCTTGTTGTTTCCAAAAATGAGAATAAAACTGGGTAAACAAAGTGGTAGTTTTAATTAGTAGAACATTTCCAACAAAAATGTTATGGCTCAACTTGCTTTTAAGGAAAAATCATTTTTGTCTTTTCAAGGGTGACTCAGATGGACGTCAAACACTTTAAAATTACTTTCTTCTTTCTTGAAAAATCACCTTCTAATTATTATACCAAGGTCTGTTGTTGGGTGTGTATATTTCACATTTCAAGAAACAATATAATAGTGCAGTTTTCTTCCCCAAATAAAGGGGAAGCTGCTACCCTCCAAATTCACATGCTCTCCCTTCAGAGATCTGATAACATCCATAATAACTAAGAGCTACCCAGAATTCCATGCCTGGGGACTTGGTTTTGAGAATATGGTTTTATTTATAAAATTATCCAGCCCTATTGAAGCCAAATGCAGGATCTCTCAGACTGTAGTCTATTTCATTTTCCATGTTATGAAGAAGGCTCTTCTGGCAGGTCTTAAATAATCACCTCAGCATTTATTGTGGGCACATCATCATAACCCCGGGGGGAAGGACCAGGCTGAGCAGTTGGTATTAAATTTTGTTTGTCAATATATTACTTGGTAAGTTGTAAGCTAGATTTATTTGATTTGCATGCAAAAATAGTATTCTGCCTTCCATATTAGTGTGATTTGGAAAACAGATATTCCTAGAAATTGCTTATATTCTGCTTTCCCTTACCCTGTTCCATAAATCATCTTGTCAACTCCAACTCTTTGTGATTGATTAAAAGGAAGAATGTATCAAAATGATTCACTGAGAAGAGATTATAATCTGACTATTTTACTGGAGTTATATATTATTCTGTTTATCATTTTCCTTTATCGTTAGCAGAGCAAATGACTAGTTTTCTGTCATTTGCTATCTTAAATATTTCTTTCTCTTGGCATTATTATGGCACAAGATCTCAGCTGACGAGACTGTGGTTCCAATCATCACACAGGGAGGGATTTCTTGTGGCATATACGAGGGGCAGTGAGACAAAGCTTGATCACCTTCTCTGGAAAATGGAATTCAACTTTGGCACTGACAGCTCTGGACCAGAAAAGCAAATACTCTTCTGGCTTATTTTATTTCTTCTCCTATATGATATAAAATTGAAGTTCAAAAATCCATAACATGCTTCAGAAGTGACTACATAAAATCTAGTGATGGAAATTGTTCACTTCTTCTATAAACAGTTTTGTACTTAATAAAAATGCCCTTTAAATATGGAAGGTCCGTAGATGGCAGTCACTGAGTTCCACATGCAAATGCAAATCAGTCACCTCATGGAAGATGCTGAGACTGTCCAGAGACAGCACGTGAACCAAAATTGCAAACTGGCTTTCCAACGATGACACTATTATTATAAAAATCCCACTTTTAAAGAGCTGTGATACAGCCATTAATTTTGAAGGAACACGTTTCTGATCTACAGATTTCATTTTTGCTTTGGCAGTCAACATGTTTCCTAGCTTCTTTCGAGAAATGGAAGTGGTTTGCTTTGCACGCTTATTCGTTTTGTGTTGATTGCGTATTTTTAGTGCGTTTTCTTTAAGATTCTCGCTTTTCTTCTGAATATACCTCTGTGAGCACTTTTTAAGTTTTCTGTTAGGGTGCACATCGAGATCGTGAGCAGTCAAAGGCCAGGCAAATCTGACTCTAATACCAAGCCATTGTTTAAGGGCCTGAGTCACTTTGAAAAAGTTAATTTTTCTAAACCTCATTTATCTTCATCTTAAAATGCTTAGAATAAGTGTCTATTGTTCTTAGAAAACCGGTGAGAGAGTGTATTTACGCCGTCCGAAGCTACTGCTAACATTATTCACGTTTCTTTTCCTCATAATCAATTAGAATTTCAAGATGTGTTTCCACAGCAGTGCGAGACAGCTGAAGTCACTGTCCCGAAACATCAGGCCTGAAAACATCAGGGATGTTTTCTTGAATTCGTCATAATTTCTTTAGGACTATTTCCTTCATACAATTACTTCAAGTTTCTTTCCTTCTGTGACCATCATGTTGGTTTGCACAACTTTGTAGAACTAGTGAGTAGTTCATTTCGAGCCATACCTCAAAGAGTGGAATACATGGCTCACTCACCACACTTTCCCCCATCATCTTGGTGGGAAGTTTGTGTGTGTTCAGTTGAATTTGCATATTCTTGAGAACCGATAAACTATGCTGCATTTATATTTTAGACAAATATTTCAGAATATAATGTATTTCTTTAGCATTTTGTTGCATGTAACACATTTGTTATCTTATAAGAATACCTAAACTTTAGTTTACACATTTAGAGTGTTTTTTAGTTTGTTTACTTTTACTCAGAATCGGGCAAGGTAGTGTGGCGCAAAGAACTTGAAAGCAGAGTTGGGCATTTTTATCCTGCTGAAGCTCACATTGCTTTTCTTGTTTTCCTGGAGCAAGTCACTTTGTCTTCTGTGCTTCAGGTTCCTACTAAAGGTCATCTGAAAAACCCTTTCCTTTAAACAATTTGTGAATATTTGCAAAATAATGTGCACTCGTGGGCAACAAGTTGGATGTTAGCATTTTTCAGATGCGTTCCTCCTTTAATTGCTCCTCTCCAGAATTCTCCAGAGTATGTCAGGAACGTAGTGCTCTGTTGGGAAGAGTAGACTTCTAATGTGCATTGTGAGTGACATTTGGGCTTAACCTGGGCATGAGCACGTTGCAGGCTTTCTTGGAGTTTGTATTTCCTATGGCCATGGCAAAGGCCATGAATATCAACTCAGCATCAAAGCCAGCGAGAACTTCCGGACAACTTCCTAAAGGCATTTCAGATACCTCGATAGGGAAATCTTGCCTTCACAACCTGCTAGTATGCTCCAAGGTCCCTCACTCCCATTCAGTGCCTCACATGTCTGCCTTGTTCTTCCCTAAGATATTTTAGGATTTCCTCACTGAGGGTGTAAAAATGCATTTACAGATTCCAACAAGACTGCACCACATTTTCCTGTACTTGGTTACACTTTAGATCTGTACCACAGCTTGCACTTAACACAGTGTCTTCCGTGTAGATGTGCAATAAATATTTGGTGAACGCTGAACAAATAGTCAAAATTAAAACTAAGATTTCCCATTATTTATGATTTATAGGTACATACATTATCAACTTTTTTCTGTTTTTAAAAAATTTTAATTGGTGTATTTTAATTATGCACAATAGTGGCTTAATTGTTATATGTTTGCATATACACATAACAAAAATTGACCACATTGGGTTCTGTGGATTCCAAAACTTTCATGGAGTGTTTACTATTTGCAAAACATAGTTTAATACTAAACACATGACAGTATATTCCACTGCCCCAGCTTTTCAGGAGCACACAGTTTATTGACTGGAATATGTCACCTGAAATTTCAGTTTAAAATATGTTCAAAATTGTAACATAGCAAGGGGGTGTTGAGAAAAATGCTGCTATTTAGGGATTGGAGCTTCAGATAGTTCTTGACTGAGCAGATAGCAATTGACCTAGAATTTGATGGATCAGGAAGAAGCTGGCAGAAGGTCCTGTTACTTATTTAAAACTAATGTCCTGTACAAGTAGGCTGATATTTTAACTAATAAATGCAATTTGGGGACATAAGAAGGGGCATATTTGCCACTTTATGTTTTTTTTTAAAGAGAGAAGGACAGCAAGAGAGAGAGAGAGAGATAAAGAGACAATCAATTTTATTTAGTTTCTCATGTGGCTTTTGTTGCTCCAACACTTCTTTGTGTATGTGGTGCTGGGGTTCGCACCTGCATCCTCACGCATGCCTGGCAAGCACCATAGCCAATGAGCCACCGTTCCAGCCCCCGCTTTATGATTTTTAAGTGCTCTTATTTTATGCCAGCTCAAGATTTTGGCTAAAAGGGTGTTATTTTTATGTCCATTATTTAGAAATATAACTGGCTAGGCTGGATTTTTGAGATGGACTGCAGCTGGGTAGGAGATTACAGCAAAATCTGCACCTGCCAGTGGATAAGAAATACCAGTTTTGAAGATTAATTTAAGAGGGCAAGTGCCTAATTTGACAAGAACACTGTATCCAAAACACACATTTCTGTTAACTGAAATAGCAAAATTTTAAATTGAGGGTAGGCATGTCAGATTTGAGTAATAGTTCTGAGATTCACAGTCTACATAATATGAAAAAAATGCAAATAGAGGGATGAAAGATAATTTTTTAAAAAATTGTTAAGGAGTTGAGTTATTGTACAATCATAAATACATATAAAGTAACAATATGATATGCATTTGTTCTTAAACCAAAATTGTCCCCACATCGCCCACCCACCAATATCTTGATTCTTCTCTATTTCACCCCTATATGCAATATAAATGCTTATATTGTGAATTTCCAGAATTAAATAATTGCACAAGTATTATTTGCATTCTCAGGGAGTTAGAGTATGGTACATTGTGAATTGTCTCCCTAGATCCCTCCCTATCCTCCCTCCCTCCCTATCCTTTCTCTCCCCCCTCCCCTACTAATTCCGTCCCCCCTCCCCCCACATGCCTATGGTTGTCCTAGATTATGTGCTGCTATGCCCTTGGTGGGTCTAATACATGAGTTTGACTACTTTCACCCAAGCCTGGATTTAGCTCCAGCCTCCACAAATGAGTGAAAACATTCGACCCTTTACTCTCTGGGATTGGCTAACTTTGCTCAGCATGATTGCTTCCACTGCCATCCAATTACCTTCAAAAGCTGCAATATTATTTTTTTCTAACTGCTGAGTGGAATTCCATTGTATATACAAATACCACAGCTTTTGGATCCATTCATCCAGTGAGGGGCATCTGGGTTGGTTCCACAATTTAACTATTGTAAATTGAGCTGCTATGAACATTGGTTTTGCTGTGTCACTGTAATGTGCTGATTCTAACTCCTCTGGGAAAATACCGAGAAGAGGGATAGCTGGGCCATATAGTGGATGTATTCCTAATTTTTTGAGGATTCTCCACATTGCTTTCCAGAGTAGCTGTACCAGTCTGCAGTTCTACCAATAGTGTGCTAGTGTTCCTATCTCCCCACAATCCCTCCAGAATTTGTTATTGTTCATATTCTTCATCTTTGCCAATATGACTGGAATGAGGTGAAATCTTAGTGTGAATTTTTAATTTAATGCATATCTCTGATTTATATCCACAATATTTCAAGAGAAGCACATTTAAGTTGAAATAGCCTACAGACAAGCATGAATATCAAGCTCCTAGGAGATTGTGTGAAGGTGGCCTCTCATTCCAGGATGGTTCCAGGCATCCCTTCACAGGGCCTAGGCTTTTTAATTTTTCTTTGTTTTTCTTCATGTTATCCCCACAGTTTGTCATTGTTTCTTGGTGCCATGACTTGACTGGCATGCATGCCTAGCCTGGCCCTTGCTCTGTGGTTATCCATTATGTGCATAAGGCTTTTGATTGTGTCCATGGCCAAGACAGAGGGCAGGCTGTAGTGACTGAAGACTCAGTGGATGAATTAGTTGCTTGTGATTGTTAATAAACATTGGTACAGAGTCAAATAATTTCTGTAGATCAAGAATTGTGTGTCTGAAGCAGTGTGGCATGGTTACCTCCACATAGTGCCATCAGAGTCTGAATTCCCACGTCTGAGTACCACAGCCCACAAGTCACTGATGGAGTTGTTGGGAGTTCTAAAAAGTCACATACATTGTAAATTGCACTTGCAGTTTACTCATTAAATGTTAAATTAATGTTTACATGAATTTAGCTAAATGGCTTGACTCCAAGTGTGGTCACAATGGTATAAAGCAGCTTTGCCATTTTTATTTTTTAGTATGCTCCATTTTGAAAATGAAACAGTGTAATTCTGTTAGATAATGTTAACACACTGAAACCAGAGACTGTCTTTTGGTACCATTTTTGCTTTCCTTTAATATATAACACAAATTATTTGTTGCTTTACAATTTTTTTTGGAAGTAAAAGGAATTTCCAACAAGAATGTATCAGGAACATTTTCAATATTTTTCTAACCAGAGTACAGCAGTGAGGGCATAAGTTTGTAAAACTAATAAGTGAATCAAAATAAGTTATGGGAAGAGATAAGGATCATTTGGGTAAAAATACTCAGTTAAGGGAAATGATGCATTAAATAAAAGAGGGTAATAATATTTGAAAAAAATATTAAACATAATTTGTTCTTTCTTATACATCTTCCTGCTATCCAGTGGGGGGAAATAATAAGACTGATTGCAATCAAGACTGTCTTGTGAGACTGAAAGAAGAAAGAAGTTCTGGTACTTTCTGATCTGCATTTTTGAAATGAAGAACTTCTTTATCTTTGTTTTACAGATTTACTTGCGGTTCTTGGACTATGAGATGCAGAATTCAAATGAATGCAAAAGGAATTTTGTGGCTGTGTATGATGGGAGCAGTTCTGTGGAGGACTTGAAAGCCAAGTTCTGCAGCACGGTGGCCAATGACGTGATGCTCCGCACTGGCCTGGGGGTGATCCGCATGTGGGCCGACGAGGGCAGTCGGAACAGCCGGTTCCAGATGCTCTTCACATCTTTTCAAGAACGTAAGATTCTCTGCGCTTGACTGTGTCCTTCAGATATGTCCTATGATGCCAGCTTCATAAACTGGTAACGGTGTTCTCTTCACGCAGTCTGAGCACAGCCGGGTGATACCTGAGTTCTTAAATTTCTGAGATTCCCTTTCCTTCATTTTGAACCGGTGACCACAGAAAGACACATCTTTGTATATGCATCATGGCCTTGCTTAAGAGCTAATTTTGCAATGGGGAAATGATGGGTCTTGTTTGTCCTTGATTGAACTGTTACAAAGCATGTGGAACGGAAGCAGCAGCTTCTGATGAAGGCTGAGTTTAAATCTTAAAACAATCTGCATTAAGATGTTTGGTAGGCTCACTTCAGTAAGCTTCTCTTGCAGTCCCCTTTATTTCAAATAGGTTTGTGATTACAGAGTCACAGTGAAAGCAGGAAAGGAGAGAGAATTGCTGGGGAGACAGTAACTAGGACGTTTCGGAAGACATCAACAGTGGCACCATGGATGATATTCAGTTATGTGCCATTGCAGCAATGCCAGGAGATGGTATTCTAGCAAGCAGTGAGTTGCACCAGCAGAGATCTTTACGACTTCAAAACCCCAGAGCATCTCCTATTTTATGAATTAATGCGACTGAAAAAGAATCCTGAGAAACTCAGCTTTCAGAAATAAGCACCTATTTCAACACTATACCCTTTTTAAAACTGAAAAAGACAATATTTTTGAAATTTCAAGAATTTCACTTATTGTCCATAGCACAATGGCCTATAGCTGGCACTTATTCGGTTCTTTTCCTCTTCTTCTTCCTCTTCTCCTTGTCCTTCTCCTTCTCCTCCTCCTCTTCCTTCCCCCTCCTCTTCCTCCTCCTCCTCCTCCCC
>PVKS010023797.1:0-31890 GCA_004027875.1 Aplodontia rufa | reverse complement strand
TTTGCTACTACAGCTCTGTAATATAATTTCAGGTCAGGGATTGAGATGCCCCCTATTTCTTCTTTTCTATAGAGTAGTGTTTTGGCTAGTCTGGGTCTCCTGTTGTTCCATATGAACTTGAGAATTGCTTTATCTATATCTCTGAAAAATGCCATAGGTATCCTGATGGGGATTGCGTTGAATCTGTAAAGGGCTTTGGCTTTTATTATATTGATTCTGCCTAACCATGAGCATGGAATGTTTTTCCATTGGCTCAGGTCTTCTGTAATTTCTTTTTTTAGAGTTTGATAGTTTTCTTTGAATAGGTCTTTAATATCCTTTGTAAGGTTAATGCCCAAGTATTTCATTCTTTTGGAAGTGATGGTGAATGGGAAAGATTTTCTGATTTCTTCTTCTGCGGCTTTGTTGTTGGTGTAAAGAAATGCTAGCGATTTGCTGGAGTTGATCTTGTATCCTCTTACTTTGCTAAAGTCACCTATAAGGTCTAGGAGTTTTCTGGCCGATGTTTTTGGGTCTTCTAGGTATAAAATCATGTCGTCTGCAAATAGAGATAACTTAACTTCCTCTTTTCCTATACGAATACCTTTGATTTCCCTGTCTTGCCTAATAGCTCTGGCAAGGGTTTCAAGGACTATATTGAACAAAAGTGGGGATAACAGACAGCCTTGTCTCGTACCTGACTTCAGTGGAAATGCTTTCAATTTTTCTCCATTGAGGATGATGTTGGCTATGGGTTTGTCATAGATGGTTCTGACATAGTTGAAGTATCTTCCTTTGATCCCTATCTTTTCCAAAGTTTTGAGCATAAAATGGTGTTGAATTTTATCAAATGCTTTCTCTGCATCAATTGAGATGATTATATGGTTTTTGTTTTTAATTCTGTTTATATGGTGAATTGCATTTATTGATTTGCGTATATTGAACCAGCCTTGTTTCCCTGGAATGAAGCCCACTTGGTCGTAATGGATTATCTTTTTAATATGCTTTTGTATCCGATTAGCTAAAATTTTATTAAGGATTTTTGCATCAATGTTCAAAATGTTGATAGAAGTTTAACACTGAAAACAGTGATTGGCCCATTACATCCCCAGTCAGAAAACAATACCATCATCACATGGTCATCATCATCATCGTCATTGTATAGATTTTCTCTGTTCAACACAGTAGAATTTATGTGAGGAAATGAAAGCACTCATAGATAACCAGTGTTTATGATTGGTTTTTCTCCCTGTGGTTGTAATCACTTCTCAGGAATGTTTCTTATTTATGATCATCACATAAATAAGAGATTGTTCAATAATCTACAGACTTAGAAGAGTGTTAGTTAGGCTAATGTTTTTTAAATTAAGTTCTTTGAAAAATGCTGTGTTTAATCTTTATCCTTCTTTGCAGATTTCTCATTTTAACTGTCCACGTGCAGTTTCAAATACCTTTTGTTATAAGATAACTATAAATAAATAAAATAGAGCTGAATTTTTTCCCTTCCTAATAAGTTTATAATTTAATATATTTCCCACAAAGACTTTTATTCATGTGAAAACATTTGTATGCATTTAGGTCACTCCTGTTGTTTACAGTAGAGGCATGATTGCTGCTTTAAGGCTTAGACATAAATTAAATTTAAATTTGCTGGATATTTCTAAAGCTATTTTCATAAACCAGTTACTGGTAAATGTTTTTTTCTTAAGGTCATTATTTAAAATTACTTAGTTTCAACAGACACATGAAATGGAATTCTAATAACAATAAGTAACTTAGAAGCAGATTGTCTGATTTGAATTGTTGCTATGGGAACTGAATAAAAATGTATAGCAAAATTCAATATTCAATTTAAATAAATCCCTCAGTAATTTTATTTGCTTAAAAACTATTCCAAAGGGGGAAAGGGCACAATGCTAGCAAGTGTTTGGTAGCATGTTTGTCTCATAAAATGGCTTTAAAATGTGAAGTAAGCATAACGTATGCCAGTGAGTTCAGTCCAAAAGTGACATGTGGGCTGGGGATGCTCCCTGGAGTGGCGGTTACAGGGGGAAAAGGATGAGCGACTCCTTCTCAGGATCCAGGGCCTGGAAGCTTTCATTCTACTTCTCACTGCCATCCACAGGACCTGGAGCAGACCATTAATGTCTAAAAGTTGTTTGACTAGTTATTTCATTACAACTATTTAATATCATTATGGATTTAGATAAATTAAATATTCTAAAAATTTAAATTTTCTCAATCTAGAAAACTGATAAAAACATTGAATTGTGCTAAAAGACCTGCTTTAAAACCAAATCAGTACTCTTTTTTTTTTTTTTTTTTTTTTTTTTTTGTAAAGAAAGAGGGGACAGTGAGAGAGAGAGAGAAGCAATTTTTATTTAGTTTTTCATGTGACTTTCATTCCTTGGACACTTTGTTGTATATGTGGTGCTGGGATTTGAACTCACATATTCACGCATGCCAGGCAAGCACCATAACCACTGAGCCACCACTCCATCCCCCAAATCAGTACTTTTGAAAAGCATTTTGTGTTTAAGCTTGAGTTCAGTAGTATTTCATCGTTTGTTGAAAAACTCAGTTTTCACTCAATATAATTTATATAAGAGTGGAATGGGCAGTGTTCTGAAATGTATGCATGAGCAAACAGTTCATCAAATCTTTATATAATAGTTTTTTTCTCACTGATAAAATGCAATAAATGCCATTTGGAAGTATAGTACAAGAGTCATATAACTATGTTAATTATACTATACACCATGCCTTTAAACAACTAGAAATGTATATTATTTTGATGTCTTCAGAAACTCATTTAATATTGTATAGTTAATATTTAATATTGTATAGTTAATATTTGTATAGGTAGCTATTTATTTTTGTCCTTGAAATTTTTGTCACCTATTTAACAATCTATTGAGTTACAACCTTCTATAGTTGGACTTTAGGCTATTTCATATGTTTTACTATTATAAATAATAATATAAAGAAACATTGTCAGCTATTCAGCTTTGTTTTCCACTTACAAAGTTTTTATTAAGAATTAAGCCACAGGCTGAAGAGGTGACTCAGTGGTAGAGTGCTTGCCTAGATGGACCCAGGTTTGAACTCCAGCCCCGTGTACACAACTAAGTTTTGGAAAAACAAAAACCAGATGAAAAAGAAAATAAAATTGGTTCTCTTTTTCTCATTCTCTCTTTAATAAAAAGAAAAGAAAGAAACCACAAGTAGAATAACTGGGTTGAGAGTTTTAGCATTTCTATAGCTCTTGCTGTATGTTACCAAATCATTTTACAATGTCAGTATACAGTTGAGTAGTACAGTTTGCCTGAAGCCATTCCAGCAGTGAGAATTTATTCAAATTTATTTATCTTTCTTTCTCTCTTTTTTTTTTTTAAGAGAGAGAAGAATAGAGTGAGAGAGAATGAATTTTATTTTTTCATCTGGCCTTTGTTTCTCTTAACACTTAGTTGTGTATGTGGTGCTGGGGTTGAATCCAGGTCCACATGCATGCTAGGCAAGTGCTCCAACTGCTGAGCCATTGCTCAGAACCTTAAAATATATTTCTGCAAATGATAATCAATCATTTAAAATAGGTTAATTCAGTATCCTTTAACAAATCATGATGAATTGAAACAATTGAATTTAGTTAATTATTCATGAAGAATTAACTCTTAAGAATTTCTGCTGAAAGGAATGTCAACCCAAGATATATTTTAGATTAGTACCTCAGTCAGATTACCACAGGTTAAAAAGAAAATATAATTATCATTCTTATATAGAAGACAGTTATTGATAGACCTTATCTCTAGCTCTAATTTAAGCAGCCTTAGCAATTTTACTTAAACTGTACATCCTAAGACAGGAATAAAACATTAGGAAGTACAAGAAAAACATTCAAGGACATATGTCTAGCATCTGCATTTATGTTTAATGATGTATAACTTGTAACCTTTCAGATCAGAAGGTAAGTTTTCCTTCTTTCCAGATTGTTTAGCACAATATCCTATAAAGTTTGTCTCACAGCTAAGGGCATTTCTAGCTCTCATGTCAAATTATGAAGTTTGATTCTAGCCAGGATTGAGTCACCTTCCGTCTAAATCCTGGTCCTACTACATTCTAGGTCAGCACTTTTTTTTTTTAAATGTTGTGTTTTTTTTGTTTTTGTTTTTGTTTTTTAAGAGAGAGGGACAGTAAGAGAGACAGAGAAAGAGAGAAACAACTTTATTTAGTTTTTCCCGTGGCCTTTGTTGCTCCAACACTTAGTTGCATACGTGGTGCTGGGGTTTGAACCCGGGTCCTCATGCTTGCCAAGCTAGCACCGAAACCACTGAGCCACCGCTCCAGCCCCTAGGTCAGCACTTTTGCTTTGGTTCTTTTTCCTATGAGACTAAAATAACTTTACAGTAGTCATATTAGAAGAAATTAAAAATTTCAAAACAGGGGCTGGAGCAGTGGCTCAGCAGTTACAGCGCTTGCTGGGCTTGCACGAGTACACAGGTTCAAACCCCAGCACCCACATATATACAACTAAGTGTCAGAGCAATGAAAGCCATGTGAAAAACTTAATAAAAATTGATTCTCTCTCTCTCTCTCACTCTCTCACTGTCCTCTTTAAAAAAATTTTTTTTCAAAACATACCTAAAATCTGAGTGGACTTATAAATAACATTAAAACAAGTTTAATCACAAATTTGGTTTTAGAATAAACTTGAGGACAAATACCCTTCCAGGCAGGGACTAGGAAGACTCTTTGATCTAGAATAGTCCTGGGGAATCTGGCCAGCTTGGAGGGCATTTCTGGATAAGAGAACTGACTTCAAGCTCACACAGGTAATTTGACTTCACTATTGCCTAAATTCTTCAGCAATCACAAATCCAAACTGACTTCTGATGGTAGAGTATTATACAGATCAGTGTGTAATTCATTTTTTTCTACCTTCCTTCTTTTGACTTGCAAAAGCTATCCACTGTCTTGTACAAAGCAATATCTAAATGTCACAGGTCCATTTTAAAAAGGGAATAAGTGATGTGATACCTTAATTCTATTTGTTTATCTTTAGCAACGTAATGGTGGTATGTATGTATGTATTTATTTATTTATTTATTTTTAATTTGTTTATTTTGCTTTGTTTGCAGTAGTAGAGATTGATCCCAGGGTGCTGTACCAGCTACCACCTATGTCCCTATCTCCCACCCTATTTATTTTTTAGTTTAGTTTTTTGGTTTTAATTTTTTTTAACGTATGTCATTTGTGTTTTGAGACAAGGTCTTGCTAAATTGCCCAGACTAGCTTCAAACTGCCTCAGCCCTCCCAACTTGATGGGATTACATAGCAGTGCACCACTGGGCCCAGCTCATCATTACAGTTTAAAGGTTTCTTTCTGTTGTTTCCTTCATAGTAAGTGGTGACATCATGTGAGGTCTAAAGTATAAATTATGTTTGGTACGTAATACAAAAAATCTTTCCATTTCTTTTAAATAAACTGTGATGGCCAAAAGGAACCATATTACTTATTTGCTACTCTTTTGTCTAGGAACATTTCATGGAAGTAATCAGAAACCAGGAATTTGTATTACTGCCAGCCAGTGAAATTGCAAAGCTCTTGGCCAGCGATGACATGAACATTCCTAATGAGGAGACAATTTTGAATGCACTTCTTACTTGGGTCCGTCATGATTTGGAACAGAGACGGAAAGATCTCAGTAAACTTTTGGCTTATATTAGGCTACCTCTTCTTGCACCACAGGTAATTAATACATTTTTTTTATGCTTTCTTTTTCTTTTCTTGTTCTATCAGATTTTTACATATATTCCTATAAAATGTATAAGTGAAAAGATAGTAAGCTAACAAAATTCTGCTTATGTTTTCGTGCAGAGGGTCTGGATACTTAAATTGCATCAATTAAAATTCCTGATTCTGAGTAATTTTGATTCAGCTACAAACCTCTTACTAGTTTGAAAAGAATAAGTCACAAAAGGAACATTGGAGTCTAGGAACTGAAAAATTTAGATTAGTTCATTTTCCTCACATTTATTAACGATCCCCTAAATACTAGATTCTGTCAATGTACAGATTAATTGAATTAATCTAAGATTAATAAGATATGATGGTTCCACCTCTGACATTAAAACTTTGACTTGGCTGGAGCGGTGGCTCGGCGGTTACGGCGCTTGCCTGGCATGCACAAGTACACGGGTTCAAACCCCAGTACCACATACACCACTAAGTGTCAAAGCAACGAAAGCCATGTGGAAAATTCAATAAAAATTGATTGTCTCTCTCTCACTGATTTTCTCTCTTAAAACAAAAGAAACAAAAACAGAAAACAAAAAACAAAACCCTCTGACTTGGCATATTCACACACTGCAGTTTTTTCATCTGTCAAGTACAGATAACATCCTCCTGACCATCTCACAGAATTATTATGAGGGTCAGAAATGTGTTCTGTGAGATAAAATGTGCTATAAATGAGATTGCTATTGTCATTACTTAAAAATTAAAAACTAGTTGGTGCTTTTTTTTTTTTTTCTAAGAGAGAAGGACAGTGAGAAACAGAATCAGTTTTTATTTAGTTTTTCACATGGCTTTCATTGTTCTGACACTTACTTGTGTACATGGGTGCTGGGGTTTGAACCCATGTACTTGCACATGCTGGGCAAGCGCCGTAACCGCTGAGCCACCGTTCCAGGCCCCTAGTTGGTGCTTTTTAAGGCAGCCAGCTGTAACATATTCACATGCATAGTCTCCCCTTTTTGCACTTTTCCACTGCAACATACATAAATTCTCCCTTCATTCTTTGCTTCCTATCTCAAGGTCTTAAATAGAGAAAGAGGCCTCAAAAGCAGAGAGAGAATGCACTCTTACTGCTCAAAACCAGACTTTCTTTTCTTTCTTTTTTTCATAAATGCTACCTTACATGTATTAATCTTGATAATGTATTATTCCCTACTGTTGTGAGTAAAAGTTACTGTTTGTGCTCTACCACAGAGACAAAAATCACTGCTGTTGCTTTATAAGAAAGACCTTCATCTTTAGAAGTAGGATATTGCATGAATATACAGTTGTGAGACTACATGAATTGATGGCAATTCAGGAAAAATAACAATAAAATATTTTTTTTGAAATCAGATTTAAAGAGAGGATTTTCTTTTTACTGCCACCTAGCAGAATTTCTTTTCTAGATGAAAGACAATAAAATCTGAAAAAAATCCTTAGACTTTGAAAAGAATCTGCGAATCTGAGAATTTACTTCAGTTCCGCAGCTTCAGATGTTTATAATACTATCTATGCATGACTCTCAGAAACCTTTAGAATATCTGTTATCCAGGATATATATATATATACATACACATACATATACATATATATATCTATAGAGAGAGAGGGAGGGAGAGAGATAAAAATATGAAGATTGTGATAGATGATTGCTACGTGACAATAATGGGAGTAGCCCACCAAAACTGATGGTGGAGAGCAGGGGGAGATTCCTAAAGTATGCCCCTTGATCTGCACTATGGATTAGCTTCCAAAAGAGGGGCTTGATATTCAGGAGAGATAGGAGATTATACCTTGTTATGGAATCATGAATGAATGCATTATGTTCTAGAACATGGCTAGAGTAAAGAAATCAAGTGGGGGCAAGGTCAAAAGATGACACTGGGGAGGGAAATGGACCAGATCATGAAGACCCTCTAGGCATGCCAAGGAGTTTGAATTTTGTCCTAGAAGCAGTGAGGAAATACTAAAGGATTTTATAAAAGAACAGCATAATTGATATTTTAGTTTGAAAAAATTACTATAAGTACATTGCATAGAATAGATCAGAGGGGTCAAAACTAGAAACCCAATAGCAAGGCTGTTGGACTTCAGCCAGGTGAAATAAGTACTCTCTGGCAGTGGAGCTAGAGAATCACCATCTTCAAGAGCTATCTAAGAAGGTCAAATCTGGGGCTGGAGTGGTGGCTTGGTGGTTACGGTGCTTGCCCAGCATGCATAAGTACATGGGTTCAAACCCCAGCAACCCACATACACAACTAAGTGTCAGAGCAACTAGGGCCAAGTGAAAAACTCAATAAAAATTGATTCTCTCTTTCTCTCTCTCACTGTCCTTCTCTCTTTAAAAATAAATAAACAAATAAAATAAATTATAAAAAAAAAGAAGGTCAAATCTACACAGCTTGATGACTGACTGGTGAGGGGTACAAACGAAGGAGAACCCAAAATGATTCTGATTTGTGTACCTAGATTAGTAAAGGCGCTATCATTTGAGTCAAGAATTATAGGATGAAGAGCCTCTTTGGGGTGTTGAATGGGGAAGGAAGTGAAAGAATCTTATCCCCAAAGCTTCTAATAAGCTCTTTAAATCTTCTTAGAGTCTAAGAGGAAATTTTGAAAACTACTTATTTAGATTGTTGAAGCCAAGAGAATGACTCTAGCCAAGGAGAATACACAAGCGCTAGGGCTAGAACCCTAGGAAAAAACTATTTTGTTTAGTGGTTGCTCCCAAATTTGGCCAAGTAACTAGAGTACTATTAAAAATTGATTCCACCAGGCACACTGGCACACTATTATAATCTCAGCAGCTAGAGAGGCTGAGTGAGGAGGATCACAAATTCAAAGTCAGCCTCAGCAACTTAGTGAGGCCCTAAGCAATGTAGTGAGACCCTGTCTCAAAATAAAAAAAATAATAAAAAGGGCTGGGGATGTGGCTTAGTGGGTAAGCATCTCTGGGTTCAATCCCAATACCCATTAAAAAAAAAAAAAGATTCCAAGTTCAAGAAGAAAGAAGTCTTAACTTATTAGAGAAGATAAATAAGGAGGGAAATCACTTGGATTGACCCAGTGGTTCTCCAGGTGATCACCTGCAGAAGAGAGTTTACTCAACATCACCTGGGAACTTGCTTGAAAAGCAAATTATTAGACCTTACCCCACAACTACTTAATATGAAGCCCAGTGGTGTGGTACCTAGCAGATTGTGATCTAGTGAGCCATCCAGTGGGTGTGGACGTACCCTCAAGTTTGGAAACTACCATCCACGTGTAGTGGTAGAAGGAGTGAGTGCCTTCTGTACTCCATACTCTTACTTTATCTTTCTTAACAAGATTTTTCTTTTCTACAGTAAAAATATTAAATATTTTGTAGTATTGTGACATTTTGAGATATTGGCAATGGTTATTTCCCTTGATAAAAATGAAAACCAAGGCCACAGAATTATTTAATAAGTAATGAAGTTTTGAAGTAGATACTAAAATCATTTTAAAATGTTGAATTATGTTCTGTGTTTTATTTTAAAAGGTAGGAAAATATGGCACTGTTACCTATCAAATAATCAGTGACTAATATTGAGAATAGCTTTAGTAACCTAGAGAATTTTCTGTTTTGAAACAGTTTCATTCTCAATGATACCAATAACTGAGGCTTTACCATACTACATTAATATGAAATAGTATTTAACCTAATGAAAGTGTTTTATTCACATATAGTGATTTTTTTTTTAAGAAAGAGGGACTGTGAAAGAGAGAGAGAGAGAAACAATTTTTATTTAGCTTTTCATTGCTCCGAGGCTTCATTGCATATGTGTTGCTGGGGTTTGAACTCTCGTACTCATGCATGCTGGGCAAGCACCGTAACCGCCAAGCTACACCGCTCGAGAGCCACATATAGTGTTTTTATTATAGTGTCTCCAACAACAGATCTTTAAAATGATGTGGGGAATAATTTGACTAGTTGTAATCCTCTTCCAAATGATCATTTTAGTGTGGCTTTAAAAAAATACTCTAAATCAAAAAGACAAGTGTTTATGATCATTTTATTTTACTGTTGCCTGGAGTGCTGTTAAAAATGGATTCCGAGTTCAAAAAGGAAGAAGTGTTGACATTATCAAATATTACAGAGAAAACAAACTTTTAGACTTGATCAAATTTTAAACAATGTGGATAAAAATAGATATATAGATATATTTAGATATATAGATATATTATTTAAAAGATCTTAACATTGAAATTCTTAATGTTCCCAATGGTAGCCTAAATTACAAGTATTGTGGTCTCTACTGTTCCATTCTCAGTTCTCATTGTTTTACACTGAATCTCAGAAATCTAAAATGAGTCAATATTCTATTAATTTACAAGTTTTGAATACGAAAGCAATTTTTAAAAATTACAGAATTCACAACTCATTTGAATTTTACTTGTGTTTGAGGGGACAGTTTTAGAGAAATGTCAAGCATTTTACATACAGAAATATGTCAAGTGGCAAGCAAGTGTGGGAGTGAGGATAAAATTTTACAAAAGGGAAATGTTTCTTTTGTATTCCAAATGCTTTCATTTTAATAATCTGCCATTATCTTATGGCAAAGAAGCCACTGAGGAGTCACCAAGAATGCAGAGCATATGATAATCTATATTTTATAGTTCTTAGTGCCCTTTTTTTTTTTTTTTAAGATATTGGGTATTGAACCCAGGGTGCTCTACATCCCCATCCACAGCCCTGTTGCTTTTTATTTTGATACAGGATCTCACTATGTTGCCGAAGCAGGCCTCTAATTTGCGATCCTGCTCCTCAGCCTAAGACACAAGTCTCATGACTATACCAGAGTGTAAATTCTGATATTAATTACTCTGTTCTTTTCTATGCAAACAAAACATAGTTATACTAGCCACAGAAACTATTAGTGAATGTATATTAGGTTGACTCTTTTAGACTAATCTTACTGTTCGTATCACTTCTGTTATAATTACTTTTGCTCCTTTCTAAATAAAAATTTGAAAAAAATTTGTAGAAAGTCAAGTCTGAAGAGATTTTATAGTAACTATGATTTGAAGTAAAATATATTTCTTAGCATGCTGACAGTGTCTACAATTTATTAATAGATGGAATTAACTAAGTAAAAAGATGGGAATAATAGCAAAAAATACAAATCTAAGAATCAGATTAATTAAATGGAAGGTAATAGAGCTCATTCAGAAAATTATCCAGATGGCAGTAAGAGAAGCCCAGTGTGGTGGTGTAACCCTGTAACCCTGTAACCTTGCTGACTCAGGAAGATTGCCAAGTCTAAGGCCAGTGTGGGCTACTTAGCAAGACCTTATCTCAAAAGAAAAAGTAAAAAGGGCCTGAGTTGTAGCTCAAGAGTGAAGTGCCTCAGTGTTTGATCCCTAGTACCAGACAACCACACAAAGTTAACTATAAATTTACCTCATGACCCAGAAAGCCTGCACAGATTATCTACCAAGAGAAATAAAAATATATCTATACACAAGCTTTCTTAGTGTTCTCTGTAATAGCCCCAAGCTGGAATCAACCTGCATGTCCATCAACTGGTGAATGGGTGGATAAAATAAGATACAGCCATTATTCAACAATAAAAAGAAATAAAATACGAATACATGCTCTAACATGGACAAACCTCAAAAACAAGCTAAGTGGGAGAAATAAGACACAAAAGACCATGTATTGTATAATTCGATTTATATGAAATGTTCAGAAAAGGCAAATCTATGGAAAGATGGGAATGGGAATTAATAGTAAATGAGTGTATAAGATGTCACTGAAGTGATGAGAATGTTCCAAAGCTATTTTGTGGTAATGGTTGTACAATTTCGTAAATTCACTAAAAACCATTGACTTGTTTACTTGAAATGAATTACAATAATTTAAATATGCCTTAATAAAATTGTAAGGAAACATCCTGTCAAATGCAACCTGGCAGTGTTTCTAAATGATAATACACTGTGACCAGGAAGGTCTTTTTCCACAGATGATTATCAAGGAATCTGTCAAGGCACTCAATACCTCAATAACTTAGAAAAAGTCTCATGATCCTATCAACTGATGAAAGATATTTAGAAAAAAATTCAGAAGCCATTCTTAATTTAAAACTCTAAAATAGGAAGAGAAGACAAACATAATAAAGATGGATTACCCACTGCTACAGCATTGATTATCCTAATTAGTAAAACAATAATACCATATCAGCTTAAATCAGAAATGAGGATAGTCCATTTTACTCTTACTTATTTAAACATTGCTGTGAAGATTTTGGTGAAGTAATAATAAAACAAAAACAGTTGGTGTACACATCAAAAATATGTCAAACTCTCCCTGTTTGGTGACAATTACGTCTATGCATAAAAATAGAAGTTAAACAGAATGTGGTAAAGTAGCACAAGTGTAAAAGTGTTAAAATACAAGTGTACAAGAATCAGTAGACTGACTTCCAGCAAAACATATACAACATACAAATTTAAAAATGTGTACCCAGCAGCAATAAGAGTAATAAAATGTGAAGGAATATATTTCATAAAAGAAAGGTATACAACAAATGGAAAGCCTTCTTGAACAGAACAAATTAATATCAAAATATAAACTCTCCCAAAATTAACAAAGAAATTTAGTGCAGTTCACAGTAGAATACCAAAAGGGAATCCACATGAGAGGGAATTGGATAAAATTAAGTTTACATGGAAAACAGGGACTCCAAAAAAGTCAAGCAACCTATGGAAATTAACAGTGAGAGAAAACTTAAAATATTAGATACCAGAATATGCTCTAAAGAGCCTGTTTAAAAAAAAAAAAGTATTAGAGTACTAGAAATAGGCAAATAGATCAATAAAGCAAAGAATCAAAAAAGATACATGACATCTGCTTTTGAGGATGTTATGTATGACCAAGGTTAAATTCATTTGGAAATAGGATTATTTAATAAATTGTGCTGGTGCAGAACTGTCTTTATCAGGAAAAAATAAAAATAGTTCTCACTCATTCTACTTCAAATGGATCAATGGTCTTAGTGAAAGAAATAAAGCAATAAAATCTTGCCAGGTAATCTAGGAGACTACATGCACAAAGTGAAGAAAAATGCTTTTCTAACTAGATTCAAAATTCAGAAACTATGAAGAGAGAGACATTTGATGACCTAAAAACAAAGATTGTTTATAGACCAAAGCATGGCGAACCAAACCCAACAGACAATGAAAAAATCTAGAAAAATACAGGTATGTGTTCATATGTATGTGTGTGTGTTATAAAACACTTAAAAATATCCAAATTTAGGGCTGGAGAGGCTCAGTGGTTGTGGCGCTTGCCTGGCATGCGCAAGTACTCAAGTTCAAACCCCAGCACTGTACACAATGAAGTGTCCGAGGAATGAAAGTCACATGAAAAACTAAATAAAAATTGCTTCTCTCTCACTCTCTCTCTCTCTCACTCTCACTCTCTCTCTCTCTCTCATTGTCCCCTCTTTCAAAAAAAATCCAAATTTAAATAACCATAGAAAAAAAGAAGCAAAGAGAGAAAGAAAATTTACAAATGGCCAAAATATACAAAGATAAGAACTAACACTCATTTCTGGCAGGAATGTTGTGCTCATACATAGCTGGTGGAAAGGTGAATTATTATAGCCTCTTTGGACGGCATTCTGAGGTTTATACATCTTTTATATTTATATATACCTTTTGACCTGCCTGGGGGCAACTCAGTTCCCAGAACTCTATGCCATACAGGAAAGATCGCTACATAAGAACTGCTGTAGAGTTGCTTTTATTGTCAAAAATAAAGAGATATAAAAAAATAAATAAAGAGGTATACGTACACATATGCATTATATGTCTATGTATATGCATACTGGAAAAATTAATATAATAAGGAAACAGCTGGAAATATTAGTATATCTATATACTATGGAATATTTAGTTATTTACAAGAATATATCAGAACTGTATCTCTTCAGAAAGACTTGGAGAAATTTTCACAATACATCATTAATTAAAAATGGCAAAATTCAGCAAAGCATAATAAAACATAATTAGTAAAAGAAGAACACTGCACAGACACACACACAGAAGAATTATGTCAGCAGAGGGTTGTGTAAATAGGAGAAAGATGCATGTAGGATTTTGGTAGAGCACTTAGAAGTTGCACAATACAGAAGTGTAGTGGGGAGCCCTGCCAAGGGAAAAAAATTTTTTTTTTTTAGTACCAGGGATTTTTTTTTTAGTACCCAGCAGAGATAGCCACTGAGCCACATCTACAGCCTTTTATTTTATTTTGAGACAGGGTCTCGCTAAGTTGCTGAGGCTGGCTTTGAACTTGCCATCCTCCTGCCTCAGCCTCCTGAGTCACTGGGATTATAGGCTTGTGCCACTGTGCCCAGCAAAAAAAAAAAAAAATCATTTTTAAAAGACAGAATATAACCGTATTTGTGCATTTACATAAAATAGGATTCTGTCAAGCACATGGGGGATTAATTTTTCTTTTAGAATCATTAGTTTTAAAAAAAAATAGGGACAGTTAAAAGAGAATCAATTTTATTTAGTTTTTTCATGAGGCTTTTGTTGCTCCGACACTTTGTTGTATATGTGATGCTGGAGATTGAACCCGTGTCCTCGCGCATGCTAGGCAAGCACTGCTGAGCCACCGCTCCAGCCCCATAGAATCATCAGTTTAGAGTTCTTTGTTCCTTGAGAAACTGGTAAGTTGTTTTTTTGATGGTAGTGTTTGTACATTGTTTTTAAAAGTCTGGAAAGTGCAGAATGATTAGTCAATGCCCTGTTTTTTTTTTCAAGTAAAGCTATTTATAAATTGATTTATTTTGGAAAATGTGGAGATTATAGAAAAATAGTAAAAAGATTACTTAAAAAGTATCAGTATTCCCACTACCTAAGGATAAGTGCTATTAAGATCTTGGAGTATATCACATGTTCTCTTCAGTTCTAGTTTTTCAATGACATTTAAAATGGAAATCTTGCAAATGTTGCATATTTTAGTTTCAAATGTGTTAAAATTTGAATTTTGTATTCAAACAATGAGATAATTTCCTTTCAAAAACTATTATCATTCTTTCAGCCTTACAATTTTCTTAGCCATTCAAAAAACATATTATTCATTTCCAGTTCCTGGCAGACATGGAAAATAATGCACTTTTTCGGGATGATATAGAATGTCAGAAACTCATTATGGAAGCAATGAAGTATCATTTATTACCAGAGAGAAGACCCATGTTACAAAGTCCTCGGACAAAACCTAGGAAGTCGACTGTTGGTACGTTATTTGCAGTTGGAGGAATGGATTCAACAAAAGGTATTGAATAATCTTTTTTGTAAAGTAAAGAAAAAGAGGAATTTTAATAAGTAATAATTATGGCCAGAGAGCTCTTTGGAGAAATGTCTGGTTGCAAGACAAGGGCAGGAAAAGATAATCCTGGAATATAACTCTAGTGTCAGAAAGTGAGGAAGTGCCCAAAGAATAATGGAGATGGATCAGTACGCACAGTAAGCAGTTTGTGGAGGCTACCACCATCTAAATCTGGGGTAATCTGAGTATCAAAGTAAATAACAATAGACTCAGGAGACTAAGAAAGGAGGAGCACAAGTTCAAAGCCAGCCCCAACAATTTAGCAAGACCCTCAGCAACTTAGTAGCAAGATCCTTTCTTAAAGTAAAAAATAGAAAGGATTGGGGATGTAGCTCAGTGGTAAAGTGCCCTGGGTCCAATCCCCAGTACCAAAATAATGATAGTAAAATATTATAATTTTTTAACAATTTTTATTTAGGTTTTCATGTGGCTTTTTGTTGCTCTGAGACTATGCTGTGTACGTGGTGCTGGGGTTTGAACTCGAGTACTCGCACATGCAAGGCAAGCGCCGTAACCGCTGAGCTACTGCTCCAGCCCCAGATATTATAATTTAATACATTGATAAATGTCTACAAGTCCAAACTGATAAACAAGGGAGAAGGGAAAGTTCTTCCTTACAGTAGAATGCTAGCTATTAAGTGCAGAAGGAAGATGGAGGGGCTGGAGCAGTGGTTCAGTGATAACAATACCACTGGCATGCACAAGGACCCAAGTTCAAACCTCAGCATCACATACACAAGAAAGTGTCAGCGCAACGAAAACCAGATGGGAAAGGGGGTGGGGGATGGAATTAGAAAGGTTGCCATTTAGCAGCCATCATATACAAAGTAAGTATCTTAAACTTAAAATCTGAGATCCAGAGCACCTCCAACATTTGGAGAACCGTCATGACACCTAAAAAGTTTTGGATTTTGGAACGTTTCAGAATTCGGATTTTCAGATTAAGGATGCTCAACCAGTAAATTCTGTGCAATCAAAAAAAATTATCTGAAACTTCTGGTCCCAAGTATTTTGGATAAGGGTTACTCAACCTGTAGTATCTGATTCAGTCAAGATTTATCAGTGTAAGCCAATCATAGTGCATGCCTAGAATCCCAGCTAAGGAGGCTGAGGTAGTAGGATTGCAAGTTCAAGTCCAGCCTCAGCAATTTAGCAAGATACTGTCTCAAAATAAAGCATAAATAAAATTTAAAAGGGTTGGAAATGTAATTCAGTGTTATTTCAGTGTTAAAGCACCCCTGGGTTAACGTCTCAGTACTGAAAGAAAAGAAAAGAAAGAAAAAGGGAAAAAGAGCAGCAGCATCAATGCATGCTGAGACTAGTGGGTAGAAGTTTGAGAACAGGATATTTAGTTTCAAAGTGTCTCTTAGGCACATGGTCATTAGATACAAAGAGTAAAATAGTATCTTTACAATGGAGAGCACTGGTCATTAGATACAAAGGGTAAAATACTATCTTTACAATGGAGAGCACTGGCACACATCTGCTTAACTCAGGGATCAAAGATTATGTTGCTGGTACTGTGACTAAGCAGCAGCCTCTTACAGGATACACTGAAGAACTCAGCAGCACACCTGTGCTGTTGCCAAAAGCATGTAACCTGAATTCAGTTGTGGCAAAAAAAGAATAAATCTAATTCGAGAGAGAGTCTACAAAATAATTTGTCTATCTGTAGTATTAAAAAATGTCAGTGTTAGCCAGGTGTGGTGGCACACACCTGTAATCCCAGTGACTTGGGAGGCTGAAGCAGGAGAATTGCAAGTTCAAAGCCAGCCTCAGCAACTTAGGCCCTAAGTAACTTAGTGGGACCCTGTCTCAAAATAAAAAGTAAAAAGGGAGTTGGGGATGTGGCTCAGTGATTAATTTCTGCTGAGTTCAACCCCTGATACAAAAAAAAAAAAAAAAGCAAACAAACAAACAAAAACAACAGCGTTGTTAAATTCAAAGCAAATAAATGAAGGATTCATTATTATTCCAGATTTCAGGAGAATAAAGACACATAGCAATAATTATAATGCAGAGTCTTGGATTTTCTTTTCCCTTAGGACATAATTGAGACAAATGAAAACCTCCAAATAAGTTCTATAGATTAGATAGCATCTAATTCCAGATTTTGATAATTGTGGGTTTGTTTTTTTTTTTAAAGAGAAAGTCTATTTTATTTATTTTTTAATCTGGTCTTTGTGTTTCTGATACTTAGTTGTGTGTGTGGTTGCTGGGATTCAATCCCTGGTCTTCATACATGCTAGGCAAATGCTCTACCACTAAGCCACCACTTCAGCCCCTATATTTTGTTTTGTAAAAAAATTTCTTATTCTGAGAAAGACACACTGAAATATTTAGGGGTATAGAGTCATATGTATGCAACTTGCAAAGCAGTACAGGAAAAAAATGTATAAATAGAAAGCATATTAGTAAAACATAAACATTTGGGAAATCTGGGTCAAAGTATCTGGAAATTCTTTGTACCACTACTCAGTTGTTACTAATGGTAAAAAAATAAAAATAGAAAAATTTTTAAAAAATTAAAAAAGAAAAATCAATAGTGAAACCATATACAGTACCCACTGGCTGCCAGGTATTATGCTAGAACCTTCTGTGTGTTAATATCTCAATTTACATTGGTCTCCCCTGTGTCTGCATTCCTATGCTAATCATCTGCTATCCCTTGACAATGCCTCTCTGATCTTAGCTCGTTACGTTTCTTCCCTCACTCCTGTTCCAGGTCCTAGGGATACTGCACTAGATATTTCCTGTCACTGGAATGTTCTACCCCCAACACTGAAGCCCTTCACTCGGAGCTCATCTCACAGGTCCATTTGCAGAGGACCCCCATGCCCGTTCAAGAGCAACCTCCTGCCTGCACTTTCTAGCCTTCTTCCTACTGTTTTCTATCTCCTTACTCTGTACCTCTTCTGCAGTAAGCTCCAGAAAAGCGGGGAGTTAGTTTTGTTCCCTACTATATTCTGAGAGTATAGAGCAATGCCCGGCACATAGACCACCCGTATCTGAAATGAACCTCCTTTGCCATCTCTTGAATTACTTGTATGACTGAAGCCCTTCATTTATTATCGCATTTAAAGTTTTCTCTCCTATATGGTATGTTTAAGGCATATTAAGTTATGAACTCTAGGGGCTGGAGCGGTGGCTCAGTGCTTTCGGCGCTTGCCTGGCAAGCACGAGGACCCGGGTTCAAACCCCAGCACCACCACGTACACAACTAAGTGTTAGAGCAACTAAGGCCACTTGAAAAACTAAATAAAGTTGTTTCTCCCTTTCTCTGTCTCTCTCACTGTCCCTGGCTTTAAAAAATATATATTTTAAAAAGAAAAGTTATGAACTCTAATTGAAAGTTTTATATGTTATTTAACTAGTAGGTTCATGGAAGCAAAGACTGAGATCAATCTGTCTTGTCTATAGATTTGATTTTATTGATTATATATGGTGCTAGGCTTTGTACTCATTAACTAGCTCCTCTTCTTCCCCTCTATCTGTTCCTCTCTTTTTCAAGGCTTTAACTGTTATCACTGTATTATTAATCTGTGTACTCTACTTTCTCACTATGACTTTTTCTCATATTTCCAACTTGTTTAAAATATTGATTTGACATTCAGCATTCACCTCAAACTTGGCATGTCCACATCTCTGACCATGTCTCCCAGACTTGAGATTGTGGAATCAAAATTCAATTTTCTTCTCTGGACATCAATTCTGGTTCATTTAAGCAGATAAGAAATTTATTGGAAGGTTGATGAGAAAAGGCAGGAACTATGTCCACTGCTCTACTTCCTACTGATATCTGGCTTTTACATCCTAGCTGTGAGCATCACATCAGGTCAGTCCTGGGCATTGAATGTCTAAGGGCAAGGAGAGCAAGTATCTGTCTGTCTTTCCAGTCTTCTGGGAGAGGTGTTTCTGCCTCCTGTCAAGGCTCATCCATTTGGTGGAAAATTCTGCAAGCAAGAGGAAGAAACTCAGATACTAAGTACCCAAAGGAAAGAATTCTCATTCTTGTTCTCAGATCTTAAATTCCGACCATTATGTCTTTCTTCAGGTGGATCTTATATCTTATTCTTTCAAATTTCTACTGCACTCTTTCTAATATTCCAGTTAGCCTCCTGTCAGCCTACCTATTTTAATCACACTAGCTTAGGGAAATAGCACTCACTGTGCTGTTAATAGCGCCAGGTGTTGTGGAAGTGCTAAGAGCTAAATGTTGCCTGCTCTTGTAGTTGGAGATACCAAGACTTAAAGAAGTCAGGTAACTTTGCCAGGCTCACACAACTAATTAGTGAAGGGATTAGGATTCAAACAGGCATTTTAACTCTGGAGACTATACTCTCTACTCTGTTAGCTCTTCTGTTAACATCATCACTACTCTGCTCATAAACTCCAGAGATCTTTCTTTATTTCCATAAAGGTATAAATTCCTCATTCTAGCTTTCAAGACATTCTTAAATCTGGCGCTTGCTGCTTGACTAACGTGATGTCTGAATCTTTCTTAACCCTCTATCCTATGCAAGCTATCTTCCCTGGCCTTGATTTATCTTATTCCCAGTATCTTTATGATATTTTTTAATATTTTATGATGATAATTTTTGCCTTAATTATTAGATCATTTGCTCTTGGTCCTTTAATATGTCTTTTTAGTATAGGGTCCAACAAATAAGCTGGTAATGGTTCTAAATAGCCACCCAGGAAAGTATTAGAATATATTTGTGCTTACTTTTTAAAGATTAGCCCTTCACTGTAAGTTAGGAACATTCTAAGCTTTTACATAGAACTGTACAATTGTTAGGATTGTGTTATTTTGAGATAATTGGGTTTTTTTTAAGATAATACATTTGAAACTGTTTTAATATCTTATGTTATATGTATTATGTTTCAAATTATCAAAAGAAGTTTTAGGGGGCTGGAGTGGTGGCTCAGCAGTTACGGCGCTTGCCTGGCACGAGCAAGTACGCGAGTTCAAACCCCAGCACCATGTGCACAATGAAGTGTCCGAGGAATGAAAGTCACATGAAAAACTAAATTTAAAAAAAAATTACTTCTCTCTGTCTCTCTCCCTCTCACTGTCCCCTTTCTTTCTTTTTTTTTTTTAAGAAGTTTTAATTTTGAATTCGTAACTCTGTGCTAGTACTTAGTAAACTAGGTATAAAAGAAATAACTTAAGGGCTAGAGGCATAGCCCAGTGGTAGAATACTTGCCTCGCATGCTCTGTGCCCTGGGTTTGATCCCCAGCAAACCACAAAATAAATATAAATAACTTGAAGTTCAAAAAAAGTGTATTTCTTTTGAAAGGAGATTAACCTTTTATTTGATGAGAGTTTCTATTTTATTTGTTTGATTTGATTTGATTAATTTGATGGAAGGAAAAAATTTTAAGATATTTGAAATGATATATCACAAATCTATTTATAAATTAAATGTCTCAGCCACTCAGTTAAGGAAGCCTTCCCCATGTCACCATGGACCTCCATGTAGCTGAGTGCAGTAAGTCTTTGTCTTAACTTGCTTAGTGGTATTTGATGGTGTTAACCAACCTATCTGCTGCCAACTTTTTACCTTTGGCTTCCATGACACTAACCTCCCCTGCCTTTCTTCCTACTTCTGGGAATTGCTCCTCAGCCTCCTTTGGCAGATAATCCTTGCCCACTGTACCTTGGGCCTGGCATATGCCCTGCAGAACAGTTGGAGATGGGGTCACAGATGTAGGAGGAGTCAGATCTTGCAGCAGCTTTATAGGATATAGTCAAAGTATTGTTGTCAATGCCAATAAATATTATACTTTTGTGTGTATAATTTCATAAAATAGTCAATCATGATGGCATTTTTATTTGCATAATTTCTATATATTACTATAAAGGAGCAACAAGCATTGAAAAATATGATCTCCGTACAAATATGTGGACTCCTGTGGCAAATATGAATGGGAGGAGGCTACAGTTTGGTGTTGCAGTGTTAGATGACAAACTGTACGTGGTTGGAGGGAGAGATGGACTGAAGACTTTGAATACTGTAGAATGCTACAACCCCAAAACAAAAACTTGGAGTGTGATGCCTCCAATGTCCACACACAGACATGGCCTGGGTAAGTATATCCGCAGAGTCACTCATAATATCATACATCCGGCTGCCACAGCATTTTACTATCTATTCCAGGCAGGAGACGATCAAACATGGCAGCTGAGTCAGTAGCAGTCAGCCACCAAGCAGACCTTCATACTCCTATTATCTGAGAAGCAGAAGCAGAGAAAACAAGCACATACATAAGTGTGGCAGCAGCTGCCAGCACAGGTGAAAACATGTCGCTAAGGGGTTTAGGCACCACCATGGTCTAAGCTACCTTTTCACGTAAATGTTCTGTGTTGGCAATTAGTGTAATCTAACCTAATTTAAATGTTTATTAAAAATCTTTAGCATTATTGTTTTTTCATATATATGTATCCTTTGGTTTTTTAGCAGAAATGAGTAAAAATCCAGAAGAATTTCTAGGTGGCACTGAGAATGCAGTGATGAAGACTTTTCATTTTGTCACTCGATGATTCACTGAGTAGACATTGAGTCGCATGTGCTCTGTGCCCTGCCTTTTGTTCTATAGGTTACACAGATGAGGAGGACTGTCTTTACCCTCAAGAATCTGACGGTGCATTCTATTCCCATGCACTCATGGGAGAGAAGTTAGGACCTCTTTTCTCAGTGAAATAGGATAACACATTGCTTGATGAGAGTGAAGGAAATAGACATAAAACTAGATGAGACTTAAATGTGTGTGCATCATCCAGCGTTTACTGCATAACAGATCAGTCCAAAATGAGAAGCTTAAAGCAGCAGCCATGTATTTAGCTCGTGGGCCAGACAGTTCTCCTGGTCTAGGCTGCCTTAGATGGTCTCTGCCAGGTCTTCATGAATCTATGGTGGGCTGGCAGATTGACTGGCGATGTGGGTTTGCCTCTTTCACATGTCTAGTAGGCAGACTGTTGGCCAGGGCAATAGAGGCAACCAGCCCGTGTGCTTCTAATCATTGTGCAGGTTGCTTCGTCTTCTGCACAAGGTGGCATCACCGACTTTTGAAAGCAGTGAAATAATGCGAGCCACAGTGCTCAAACTTTGAAGCTTCTGCTTGCATCGTGTTTGCTAGTGTCTCACTGGCCAACAAGTCACATGGGCAAACCCAGATTCAAAACATGGAGAAACAGATTCCTCCTCTTTGTGAAAGGAGCTGCAGTCACATTGCAAAAATGTGTAAATTCAGAAAAGGACAGATGTGTGGCTGTATGGGCAATTTATCACAGTTTAGAAAAGGTTTAAAATAGTGGCAATAAAGAATTTGATAGTCACTATAAAGGGTGGATGAGTAGCAACGAGAGCATAGTTGAATTTTGCTAGCATGGTTTGTGTTATACTTTATTAATACTAAGCATCAGAGTAGAGGCTGCTCAAAAAATCCACTAGCCAGTAATAAAAGTTATTCAGGCATAAAGATTGGTATGGTGACAGGAATAGCAAAAGATAAAGGGACAAGGGATTCTGCTAGTTGTAATAGGTTTCACTGAAAGATGGGAGGGGGAGTTTCAATAACAAAGTGAAAGCCAGAGAGTTAAGGCTAAGGGCCACTGAGAGAAGAGCTTAAAATTAATTATATGAAATATAATAAAGAAAACTATAAAACATTATTCTGAAGTCCATAAGATCAGCTATTACATAGGCACAGACTGGGAAGATGTATCTTATAGATGAATGAGATTGATGCATTTTTTTGTTATTTTCTTTTGTTTGTGCTACTGGGGAGCAAACCCTTGGACCTGTAAATATTAGGCAGGTGCTCTTCTGCTGAGCTGAATGAAACTTATAAATTTGGGTTTACTATGAAAAAGGGCCAATATAATAATTCAACTGCATATTTCCCTACCAGGTGGAAAGAAATTATTTTAATTCTAATTTAAGGTAAAAATAACACGTAGAATAAGGCAACCATGATCCAGCCAGGGATTGTGCACAAAATGCTATTGTGAGTTCCTGGGCCACAATCTTAAGTCCTAATATAAAATTGTTGTTTCATTTATTCAAAACAGCCTTGTCTTTACCTTGTAATTTACCTTTAAATAAATAAATTTACAATTTTTAACTTATTTTAAGAAACACTCCTTTTATCTCTTTATATGTGGAAATTATTGAAAAGCTCATTTGAAAAAAAGCTTCCACTAAAATTTTTTTCAAAGCTATTGTTTAGGGCTGGAGCTGTGGCTCGGCGGTTATGGCACTTGCCCAGCATTCGAGAGTACGTGAGTTCAAACCCCAGCACCACGTACACAATGAAGTCTGGAAGCAACGAAAGCCACATGAAAAACTAAATAAAATTGTTTCTCTCTCTCTCTGTCCTTCTCTCTTTAAAAAAAAAAAAAAGCTTTCGTTTAAGGGGTTGGATTAGATGGGCCCTTTTCCTTTTACCCCTTTGATTAATTATGCAGTACATGTATTTATATCTAAAACTGGATATTTTATATAAAATTGGCAATGTATACATATTTATAAATATATATCTATATACATGTATAATCTCCAGTAGACAGTGCTGTGGGGCACAATAAATGATATAACAAATGAGTGAAATAATATGTTGCTTTGGGTCGTGCATGAACAACAAATATTTTCATCTTATCTGACCATGATCTCACAAATTAAAATATAGGGAGTATTATATCAAGTTTTTGTCCTCAAATTTTTTATCTCACCTAGCCATAATCTTGTCGTGCCTCTTTTTAAAACTCTGTATTGGCTTTCCATCTCATTTAAGAATAATATCCGTGATGGGCATCATAGTGATCCAGGAGGCTGAGGCATGAGAATTGCAAGTTTGAAGCCAGCCTCAGCACCTTAGCGAGACCCTGTCTCAAAATCAAATATAAAACAGGCTGGGGATGCAGCTCAGTGGTTAACTACCCCTGAATTCAATCCCCAGTACCAAAATAATAGTAAAATCCAAAGTCCTTAGACAAGGTCAGCGTCCTTATTTCTGACCACCCTGTGTGATGTGACTCTACTTTTTCCCTCATCACCTACATTATCCCCCTCAGTCACCCTGCTCAGCCAGACCGGCCACCAGTTCTACCTCAGACATACTAAGCATACCTCAGGGCTTTGCACGTGCTATTCCTTATACCCCATCTTCTCGTCCCTCAACCCTACATCTGCTCTACTAGCTTCATTCACTCGCTCATCTGCTCAAATGTCAGCTTGTTGGAGAGGTCTCCCCTGCCTCCCTACTCTTTTGTTTTGCTCCATTTTTCTCACTAGTACTTATTAATATCTGAAATATATTTGTGTCTCTGACCTAAAAATAGAAGGTTCATGTGGGCCTTATATTTTTAGGACACAGATACAAAATAGACAATAGAACATTTGATGTGTTCCGTTGAATGCCTAACACTTAGTAGAAACTCTGTAGATATTTGTTGAATAAATTAACAAGTGATCTGGCTTGACTCCCTGGCAGCAAATCAGCCCATTGGCTTATATCAAATGTAACTATAGTATAACTAAAACATCATAAATTTGAATTCATGGGGGAAACAAATAAAAATGTTTTAAAAATATGTCTTAAATCCAGAACTTTGAGAATAGTGGGTGGCACTGTATGTATCTGATATCATTTTAGAAAATCTTCCACTGTTGAACATGGAGATTCTGCCTCTACTTTAAAAGCAGAGGTACAATGCTGTTTTATCCCTATCCACCTACCTACTAAGAGGAGCAATGAGGAAGGCAGATATCTAAAACATACATTTTTTTCAATTTATTTTTTATTAGTGCATCATAGTTTTACATAATGATGGGACTAGTTTTCACATATTCCTAGATGCACACAATTCAGCAATGCAATTTATTCAGTATCCCCACACACACACATCTCTACCTCTCTCCTCCTATCCCCTGATCCCTTGCCTTTCTTCTGGGTCCTATATTATTCCTTAAAAACCCAAATACAGTGACATAATTCTTATACCTATGAAGAACATTTTTTATATATATGGCTATAGTCTATATAGCTATATATATATATATATATATATATATATATATATATATATGTATGTATAATTGCTTGGAATGTACCTTAAAGCACACATTTTTGATTGGTTAAATTTGTATCTTTAAGGTTTACTATCCTTGTAATTCCGTGATTTTCCAGATGAAGCAGCAAATCTCAAATCCTTGCCTCTTTCCTGTCTCTTTGTAGGGGTAGCTGTGCTAGAAGGTCCCATGTATGCAGTAGGAGGGCATGACGGCTGGAGCTACCTGAACACAGTGGAAAGATGGGACCCTCAGGCCCGCCAGTGGAACTTCGTTGCCACCATGTCCACCCCCAGAAGCACAGTAGGTGTGGCAGTACTAAGTGGCAAGTAAGGAAATGCTTAAAGTCCCTTTGAAACATGAAGGCCAGATTTATTAAGCAGCATCATTTCCAGCTAGAATGATTTAAAGAAATGTTTTAAATAATGAATGACTTTTTTATAATATAGCTCTACAAACAACTCACCATAGCTATACATTGCTAATCATTGCTTAGAGGGAAGAGTGAAGGAATTTTTATATAAATTTCAATGTTAAAGTTTAAACCAAAATGTCAAAACCAAGAAGAGACAGTTAAGTTTTCTGATTCACAGATAAGAGCTTAAAATAGCAATTAGTTATTTGAGCTACTAGAGCAATTTAATTTGAGTCTCAGGAAACTCTTCAGTTAGATTGCTCAAATGGTTTGAAAGCAGTAGGAAGTTTTGTGGTCTAAGCTGAATATCAAACAGTATAAGCCAAGTACTTGTATTCTTGATCGCAATTTTAAAAATCACTGAAGATCTAAATCTTATTCTAAAATACCTATTGTGATACAAGTTGACATAGTTTCCTGTTTTCATTGTAGTTAATATTGTCAGCGGAGGGGAAGAAAAATGAGTTCTAAGTCTTGCATGGCATTTAGTTGAGCCAGGTGATATGTTTGAAAATTAAAAATACTGTCAAAAATTTAAGTTTCAAATGAACCATTTTGGGAACACCCCCTGCTCCATTTCTCTGCAAAATCCTATTCTTAGGAGACAGTTTTAAAACCGTTGCTTGAGATTAAGAATCTTCAGGAAGTGTTACCAATACATTGAACCCTTAATAGTAACTCAGTATAAATGTTGTTTATACACTTTTAAAATCTCCTAAAAATGCCATTTTCTAAAAGGACAGAAACAGAGACAACTTTTCACTTAGAAGCCTTATACCATGCTTTACTACACGCTAAGCATTATACTTAAATTATCAATACTACTGTGGGATAGGGCTTATCGATGATGAAATTCAAGCAGATAGAGATTAAATAATTCATCCACAATCACACAGAGTAAGTGATGGAACCAGCTTTCAAATTTGGAAAGTCTGGTTCAAGAATGTGTGCTCTTAATCACTGGACTATGTCATTTTTCACAGTGAAGATCTACAATAAGAGGGTAGGGGGCTCCCACACCTTCTCTGTGTGTGCAACTTATCTATTATAAGATGATTTTTTTAACATCTCTAAAATTGCAATGCATGTTGTGATCAGTGCTGACTTATCAATCAGAGGACAGCTGTGAAATAGTTGTCACTGCCTTCATGTGCAATTTGTTTTCTTTTCCATGTACGTGGAGCAACATATAATATGAACATGTGTCTTTTAATTGTTAGGTGTCTTCTTTAATGGCACATAAAACTGACAATGTATCTGACAACAGGGGTACCTTAATTCAATGAAGTAACATAAGAGGCTAGGGCTGTACCTCAGAGGTACAGTGCTTGCCTATAATGTGTGAGGCGCTGTGTTTGATCCTCAGTACCACATAAAGTAAACGAATAAAATAAAGGTATTGTGCTTATCTACAACAACAACAATAAAAAAATAAGTATCATAAGAATAGCCTCTCTGTCTTAAGCATAGTAAAGCTCTATTTCTTATTTATCATTTCATATGTTCTTTTTACAGACTTTATGCAGTTGGTGGTCGTGATGGAAGTTCTTGTCTCAAATCAGTAGAGTGCTTTGATCCTCATACTAATAAATGGACACTGTGTGCACAAATGTCAAAAAGGAGAGGTGGCGTAGGAGTAACGACCTGGAATGGACTGCTGTACGCTATTGGAGGACATGATGCTCCTGCGTCCAACTTGACTTCCAGACTTTCCGACTGTGTGGAGAGGTAATTTCCTGTGAAGGAAAACTAGAAACAAAAAGTCAAATATAAGCCTCTAATACTTCCAGGCAAACTAAGAATTCCATAGACCATCCATCACATGCAGAGCAGTTCTCTAGGAGCTCTGTAGACGTTGGGTGGTCTGCTCTGGCCATCTCTCCATCTGCCTCCTAGCAGCCTATTTAGATTCTCCTCTCATCACGTTACTGCTGCTTACTTAAACTTTACCTTAGAATGGACTGCATAAGTTATTAATTGAATTAGATGGCAGGCATTTATTGTATACCTATTTTGTACTGGATACTGTACCTACTAAGAAAAGAAGCTTGAAGAATTTCAGGAAGAATGAGTTAAAGGCTAGAACCTAAATAAGAAGTGAAAATGACATTTCTGACATATTTAGATATAAAATGAAATAAAGTAATAAAAGTCTAATAAGTCTTTTTTTTTTTTTTTTTTTGGCCTGAAAATCAAATCCAGAGCCTCACACATGTTAGGCAAGTACTCTACCACTGAGCTACATTCCCTGCACTCTGCAGCCCTTTTTAGTTTTTATTCTAAGACAGAGTCTTATAAAGTTGTTCAGGCTGACCGCAAACTTGCAGTCCTCCTGCCTCAGCCTCCTGAATCACTGGGATTACAAGTGTTTGCCACTAGTACCTGGCAAAGGCTAATAACAAATCTTAAAAGCTTAACCAAGACATCCAAGCCTACTATACAAACCTCAACTCTGGAGCCAAATAGAAAGCCAAAAAGGGAAGATTTGGATGATGCATCTAGTACCCATGTCATATGTTCATTCTAGTCAAAGAATGAAGAATACTGAAAATATTTTAGAGGTAGAATCAACAGAAACATGTACGAACACTCCAAAGCAGATAAGAGTCTGGCTCATACAGGACACTGAAAGGCAGCCATTGTAGCCAGGGAGCAAAGAGCAATGGAAAATGAGACAGAAAGGAGGCGGAGTAAATCAGGGCAGATCATAGAGTCTTGAGGCATGATTAAGAATTTGGTTTTAAAGAGGATTTAGAAGTTAATGAGTACCAGAGAGAGACAGAGACTTGATCATATATCATATGTTTTAAAGAATAGTGTGATTTATTTAATAATTTATTTAATAAATGACTAAAGGGATAAAAAGAAAAATTAATGTTGATAATAATGATTACTTTCTATGGAATAAGACAATTTGGTTGTTATTTCTTGAAAAAGCAGTCAAGTTAGGCCTGTGTTTCATCTGTATGGGGCGAAAACAATTCAGACTATGCTTGTTGCATGTTATGATTCAGGAAAGGAAAATGAAGACTATACACTTTACCCCATAAGCTGTGGGCTTACTTTAATACTACATCCAGCAAAAAGCTGGTCATTGTTACAAGAGGTATCAAAGGAAAAACAGGTCATCTTAGCATTAAGCATCTGCTCTCCAATAGACAATTTTGGGCAGTTAGACAGTTTTTGGTGTCTAATTAGGTAGGATACCTCATTGAAAAGGACAAGAAGATCCAAAATGGGCAGTTTCAATGACTGAGGGAGTAAGTCATCATGCATAAAAGCTTAACACATTGATTCTCAGAGGCAGTCTAAAGCCTTGAATTAGTTTTCAGTATTAATGTTGATGTTAGCTCCTTGTAAGTACTATACGTATGCTAAATGAATCTATAATACTATAATTTAAAGTCTTTGGGGAAATACTGGTCTTTTTCTCTAAAATATGTTGAAATTATTTTTTTAGTTACATAGCAGATAAAAATACAGAAGATAGACTTAAAGGACAAGACTATTTTTACATAAAATATTTTGAGAACAATATCAGCTCCAGTTCCAAAATTTTCTTTCAGATATGATCCCAAAACAGATATGTGGACTGCAGTAGCATCTATGAGCATCAGCAGAGATGCGGTGGGAGTCTGTTTACTTGGTGATAAATTGTATGCTGTTGGTGGATACGATGGACAGACATACCTTAACACAGTGGAGGCTTACGATCCCCAGACAAATGAGTGGACCCAGGTATAGCCTTTTGGTTTTCATTGTCACACTTACTCTCTTTTTGTGAAAACAGTTTTTGGTAAAGAAGAACCACTCAATTTTGTGCAATATTGTTACATAAATATGATAAGGTCACCTCTTGGTTAAGTATGAGAAAATAAGAGACAATGGGTATTTTGTTTTTGAAGAGAGAGAGGGACAGTGAGAGAGACAGAGGAAAAATCAATTTTTATTCAGTTTTTCATGTGGCTTTCATTGCTCTGACACTTGTTGTGTATGTGGTGCTGGGGTTTGAACCTGTGTCCTCTCACATGCCGGGCAAGTGCTGTAACTACCAAGCTATCACTCCATCCCCAAGAGACAATCTTTAAATTTTTTTTTTTAAGAGAGAAGGAGAGAGAGAGAGAGAGAGAGAAATAATTTTTATTGAGTTTTTCACATGGCTTTCGTTGCTCTAACACTTAATTGTGTACGTGGGTGCTGGGGTTTGAACCCGTGTACTTGTGCATGCCGGGCAAGCGCTGCAACTGCCAAGCCACTGCTCCAGCCCTCACAATGCTTAATTTTATAACATAACTAAAATCCAAAATTACCTTTGAAGTATAAGTTACTAAATTATTTGTTGATCTGCTGCCATTGCCTTGGTGAAATGTTCTGGCATTGTTAGAACTGATAGAGCCACAGGAGGGAGGAGATAGGGTGGAAATAAGAAACAAGAACAGAGTCAAAGAAATTTGAGTAATTTGTGATCATTGCTTTTTAAATACAGAAGCACTGATATTTGAGAGCTGATTAAATCAAATGACTACCTAATAAAGATGGTAACCTTAAATTACAGTAATGAGTAAGAAACTTGACCTGACAAGGTTTTTTTTTTTTTTAATCAGTACAAGGGATTAAACCACTGGGCCACATCCCCACCCTTTTTATTTTTATTTTGAGACAGGGTCTTACTAAGTTGCTTAGAGCCTCACTGTATTGCCGAGGCTGACTTTGAACTTGCGATCCTCTTGCCTTAACCTCCCAAGTTGCTGGAATTACAGGCATGTGCCACCACACCTGACTGGCAAGGTTTTTAACAGAAAGAATTGCATGTCTGTTTCCGAGGGGCCCTGGCATTGATAAGAATGATCCTCTGAGAGATTTACTTCCATTATCACCTACACCAGAATCAGGATTCTTTGCTTATAAACTCCCAGTTCAGTATCTGGCATGTAGATGACAATAAGTAGACAGGCAAGACATATTGAGAAAATATGGCTAATTATAAGTGTGCATACTGAAAAAGAGGTGTCCTCATTGGAGAGGAGGTAGGGGTCAGAGTGGAGCCTGCAAAGGCCAAGCTAATTAGTTTGGTAATAATCAGCCAGCAGAAGATTTTACGCAAGAGAGTAAAGTTGTTCAGTTAGGGCAGGGGAGCAAATGCTGGATAAAAGGAAAACATTTACAAGATTGCTTCAGTTGCAAGGGTAGAAGTGTTAAATATGGATGGATTTAAGAGACAGTACTGTGTCCTGCCAACCAGTCCTTATATACTCATACTTAGGGTTGCTCTGGGAGTGTGGCCTCTGAAGAAAGTAGCAAAGGAATGATCAGAAAGATTATTAAGGACATTGAAACAGGACATTTACAGGTAGGAGAGGACATTTCAACCTTGTAAGGAAGAATGGAGATTCATCATTCATGAAGTTGTGGAGCCCTGTGAGAATGTGACAAAAGCAGAAGCCACCACACAGTTTAAAGTAAAAAGAATAGTGTGGGAGCTCAAGGGGTTTGCAGTCCCAGGACGATGTTGACATGTATTGTGCACATTATGTGTACCATGCTCTAAGCACTTCATATTTTAAAAAGTTTACTTCATCCTCCCAACACCCTCTAAGGTAAGTAATCTTATTTCTACTAAGAGGATAAGGAGTCTGAGACACAGAAGGGTTAAATAGCTAATCCAAGGTCATATAGCAAATAATTGGTGGAATTAGAATTGAGCCAAGGATTTTTTATTTTTCACAGTAGAGATGACAGCAAGAGGGTAAGAGAGAGATTCCAGTAGAAAGAACAAACAGAACTTACAAGCATCTCAGAGAAGGATGGGAAACAGAATTGAGATAAAAAAGACTGGTCATCCTCAGACTGGAGGGAAGATATTACCACACCTCCACCCCCATGGCTTGGGGAAAAAGATGAGAATGTGAATGTAGAAAGGTACAGGGAGTATTTAACTGAAGAGATAGCCAAGAAAAAGACTTTGATGATATGACCTTGATCTTGTTTCTTAAATAAGTTAGATCTCTTGGTGGAGGATTCTTGCTGCTGCAAGAATCTTTATTTGATGGTTCTAGAATAAAGCAGTTCCAGTGGATATAATAGACGTACAAAAATAAATCACAGAATAATGAGTGACTAAGATTAATACAAGAAGTGCCTTGTAGCTCTCAAATACAAAACAAAGCATGATGAATCTGACTCTAATACAAAAAGCCCACCATTGTTTTTGAAGGACTGTTTTAAGGGAACATTCAACTGTTAATCCTGCAGATCCTCCTTCCCAAAGTAGTGCATAGTGTAGTCTGG
>PVKS010023796.1:0-31887 GCA_004027875.1 Aplodontia rufa | reverse complement strand
TGGTGTATATGGGCAGTGCTGGAATTGGCCCCTGAGAAACTCAGCAGCATTGGACTGCTATCCCTGCCACTCGCCTTCTGTCTATCTAGTTCCCACCCCAGCAGCAGATCTCAGGGTCCTCTAACTGGAGAAAGCCACACTTCTCTATCCGCTCTATCTTGAATTCCTCATCTCCAATCAAGTCAGTAAGTGCTTCCCTGCTCAGCTGCCGGACGCATGTCTCCCTACCATTCACTGAGTGCTCGCTGCGATCAGCACAGCTTTTCATTTTCTCATATTGGCATTTTGTCCTCAATCAACTCCATAAAGTAATTAACAGTTCTATCTCTATTTTACATATGAGAAAATGAAGATGCAGAAAGTTTGATTGGTTTTCCTGAGGACGCTTTGCTCATAACCGGCAATAATGACCTGATATTTCAGTGTTAGGAATCTCATCTCCTTGGAAGAGAAGTTTTGGGAATGAAAACAAACTCTTCCATCAATATTTCTTCCAGGGAACATTGGATCTGAACAGATCCTGAAGAACGGGGTACCCGTGGGAGGCTAACCCATGACTCCAGAACCCGAATCCCAAGGCTCAGCTTCTTTCATCTTGGAGGCCAGGGTAACTACCAGCTGTCTGCACTCTGGTCCCTGTGCCACCCCGGCTGTACATTCAGTGGAGGAAGAGGTCTCTGCTGTCTGCCAAGGCTGGTGTCCATCTCTCTTCTCTGGCCCTCCCTTGTGCTCTAATTTTAACCCACCACGAGTCTTTTGCTTCTTTTGGGAAGATGGGCAAAACAGAAAAAGCTGACTGCAATTTACCTTCTTATATTCAGGACCTTGGTCCTGTTCTCTATTAGCTCCCTCCCTGTGACATGAGAGAAGGGGGCAGTAGAACTTCCTTCCTCCCACAGCAGAGTATACGCTGCCCCCATCCCATAGACCTGCTTGAGAGCCAAGACAATGGTCCATGAAGATGGGCAAGACATCGGCCCCACCCGGCCCCCAGCCTCTGATTTAAGCAGGGCTGGTGCATCTTGACTAATGGCACGTGGCCCAGGCATTTACCAATCAGAACTTTAGGATAAGCTTTCATAAACATGAGCGGGGATGAAGAAGATCAAGGCTGACACTCCTGTCACCAGAAGCACAGCTCTTCCACTCTGGAACTCACCAGGACTTTGTCTTCTGTCAGTTCTGCTTATTTGAAGGTGTTGTTTTCTCATGAAACCAAGGCTGGATGCCCATAACCACCTGCTCTCAACTGCGACCTGCCAATCCCCTAGAGATGACAGCTTGCACACTCCATCCACCCGCTTGTAACAGTTCTAATAAAAACCCAGACCCCAGACCTGCTCAAGGTGAAGGTGCCTTTAGAGCATGAGATTTCCTGCTCCATTTTTTTTGTAATAGAATAAAAATTCCTGATTTGCCTTAAAACTAGTTGGTTATTTGCAAATGATATTGAGTAGAGAAAGAACTTGCAAATTCAATAACAGTCTCTGTGCCCACATTTGAACAAAGACTTGGGGTACTTGGTATAATGAGAATTGCTTCAAGAAAATTAACCAAGTAAATCAGAACTTCAGTGTGTTCACTTTAGGATATGCCAGGCAGCCCAGCAAAGTTTAATAATCCACCCTGAGATGCTGGACGCAGTGGTGCATTGAGTAATCCCAGCAGATCAGGAAGCTGAGTCAGGAGGATTGCAGGTTCAAACCCAGCCTCGACAACACAGCAAGGCCCTAAACAACTTAGCAAGGCCCTGTCCCCACCCCAAACCCCCCCAAAAGGGTTAGGGTACAAAAAAAATCTATCCTGTGAAATATTTACAACATTAAGTGCTTCCTTTCTGTATTCATGTGGACTCATCATTACAGCATGACAGAAATTGGCTCCAATTCTCTTAAGCTGGTATAGGAGTTTAAAATCTCCTGTAAATAAGCCACAGAGGATAGGTCTTGCGGATATTTGAAGCTAGACCTCTCACACTGGGATTCTCTTTACTGATCTCCCACTTTGGCCTCTCTGTGTGCTGGTTTTGCTTGGTTTGAGTTCAGAGGTACCAGAGGGGAGTTAGGCAGAGGGATGGATGGTCGTGAACAGTAGTAGCCCAGAACCACAGCCCTTCCATTCTACTTCCAACAAAGGCAAAACCTCTCGGTGACTTCATTAGTAAAATCCTGGAGAAAGATTCCAACTGCCTTCTTTTGGATCAGTTACCTTTGGTAACTGAAATGGGCTTTGTTACCATCAGAAAGGGGAAATAGTATGGGGCAGAAAATGAAAAAATAAACATTACGGTTCTACATAATTAATAAGTACTTGTAAAACATCCTTTTATTTTATGTAATTTATATCATCAGTATTTTTAAATATATAGTATGAAATAAGCTCCACCGACAGAATTCCAACTAATTAAAATTGTGATCCCTGGAAGTTAGGTTTTAATTTATTAACCATGTTTTCCTTTATCTCAGTTATCACGATTTTAATTATGTATTTATTGTCTGGCCATTTGATTATTGCTTGTCTGCTTGGTAGGGTTGTAAACTCTGTGACAACAGGGGCCACTAGTACTTTAGTTTACCATGATTTCCTCAACATCTAGAACATTGCTGGTATCAAGTAGGCATCTAACATTCCCTGCAAGTGACTGAACAAAGAACGCTTTTGACCTTGATGTTAAATCCAATACAAGTCAGCACTAGATGACTCTGAGGTAAAAGAATTGTAAGTGGAGAAACACTATAAGAAAGAAAAAGGAAATGAGATGAATGCCAAGAATTAGAAGATCCAATTAGCCTCAACGTCCCTGGCCTTCCAGGGAATACACAGAGCAGAGACTTGGAAATTTCAAAGAATAAGTGTTTGATGAACTAAACATTAAAAATTTAAGACAGTCATAAAAGAAAACAGCTTAAAGTTCCAGATAATTCTGAAACCTTAAAAGTTTGCAGTAAGAGTTGTCTTGTGTATCATATGAAGGATAGGATTGAACATGAGAAACTTACCACCTATCACTATATTTCTATTTGACCCAATTTAAAAGTGGAAATGTCATCAAGCCAGACTTCCAGATAGGTCTCGTAAGAGGCCTGTGTTTAATAGAACAGCGTCCTAATGAAAACCTACTGCTTGACCGCTTTATGGGTTGTGTTAAAAATTACAGCCTTTCAAAGACTCTCAGTTGCTTTATGAACACTCTGTTGTTGTCTGGCTCTCTGTTCATTGTGTTCTGCAGCTTTCCCTGACCAAGGCTTCCTGTGCCTGAATCTGTGCACATCTCTGAGACGTGGGAAAACCACCTACCGGGACCTAGGGTGGGTATTGGGGCCTCCCCTCTCCAGCATGAATTCTTAGCTTACAGGTCTGGGGAGAAGGTGTGGCAGAGAGAAGGGTGCAGCCTGAAGACAGAGAAAGCAGGGCTCCAAAGGTGTGTTTGCCTGGGGTGGAGAAAAGCAATTTCCCCTGGATGAAAAGCAGTGAGGAAAAAAAAAAAGTTTGCAGAAAAAAGGAACCAACTCTGATTGGATAGACTTCTCTTTCTTCTTCTTCTTTTAAACTTTTTCTAGGATAGGTGGGGAACAACAGGGAATTGAGGCTCTTGGGAGCCCTGTGGCAGGTGGCCCTCTCAGAGATGGAGAAGGGGCTCCTGCACAGGGGATGGGTACCAAAGGACCCTGTGGACTACCTGGCAGGAAGCTCCAGGTCTCCCCCTGCAGGATCAGAGACAGTGTTTGCTGACCTTCTCATGAATTCACCTTTCCCTTGAAAGCGGCTAACAGGAGAGCCCCAGGGGAGCCTGGGATAGCCTAAAGGTCTGCACTTTCCCACAGGAACGTCCTTCCCATGATGCAGCTCACAACCTGGGTGAAGTTATCTTCAACACAAGGATTACCTCACGTTTAATGATTTAATTCTACAAACAGGAAAATATAATGCAGGAAGGAGGAAAGTGATGCATTTATCCGACAAAACACTTCTTGACTTTAGAAGAAGAAAACACAAGACACTAACGTCTCCTATTCAACCATGAAATGGTCTTTCCGAACTTTTGTGGCCAAGCAGAAAGAGCATTGGACTGGGGGTCCAAGCACTTACCTTCTGGCAATAGATCCAATGCACCCGGGCTGATGACTCGGGTGGGTTCTTCACTGTTTTATCCTGGCCATCTTTCTGTAAAATGATAAAAGGATATTTAAGTGCTTCAGGTTTATTGTTTGGCTGCAATACATATTTTTTCAATTAAAAATTTATACAACTTGTTAACTGTATCATTAGAATATTTTTCTACTCTTTATGGGAAGATCTAGAGAGTTTTTCTCCGTATTAATGGGAATGAAGTAGCTCTGAGACTGTGCTTGTCACACTGAGCATCAATTCACCTGCATGTTCTTTTGAAAGACATCAGCTCTTTCAGTCACTCTTCAATCATTCACACTCTGTTCATTCTTCCCCAGTGACTTTTATTCTTCCACAAGTAGTTTTAAAGCTACTTCTTACTAGAACCTTTTTTAAAAGGGCAAAATATTTTCACCACAAAAATCCTGCTAGATTTGACTGTTTTGGGTAAGGCAACAACAGAACAAATTTTAAGATTCGGTTCTGAGTGATGGTTTCCATCTACTTTGCATACAATCATGGAGCTGCGCTAATGCATTTTATTTTCCTTTTCATTCCAGGTCCCCATTACCTCAGGTCCTAGTTCCCCAACTAATCTTCCTCCCATCAAACCTTTCCCTACCAATTCTACCTGCACAGTACTATACACTTTCTCTCTAGAATCCTGCATTCACCCTCCATCATCTGTATCGATGGCTGGAGAAAGTCCAAGAGCTTGGTCTGACTTTTCTGCCCTGGTCCATATGGATCTCTGCAGCCCTGGCCACTGTCACTCCCCTATTCAACCTGTTTCAGCCTCACAGGCTTCCCGTTCCCAAATCATCCCAGACCCTTCCCATTCTGTTCACATACTTGAAGCATTTCCCTTCTAACTGCCAACCAAGTCCTGATCATACTTCCAAACTCAGCTAAGACCCCCTTTCCTTTATAAGGCTTTCCCTGAACTCTGTCTTGAAGTGGGGCACTCCTACTTTGTACTGTTCCTTCCTGAGGCAGCAAAAGATATGAGCAAGTGAGTCTCAGAGATATTTCTTGATGGAGGTGGAACTTTCTTAGCATACCTTTAGTTATCATGAGTTTAATGTCACCCAAACACAGTCAGAAGAGATAGGAGTCAAAGTGCAAGGTGGGCCCCTGACTAGTCCCTATAGCACAGGACTGGGGAGCTCCAGGGTGAGCCAGCTTCCATGAGGTAGTGATCCAGGGAAAAGGTTAAAGGCATGGGATCTGGCTTCCGTGGCAGAAAATTAGATTGCACCAGTGGAAGCTCTTGTGGGTGGCTTTCCCTTCCTTCTGGATCCTATCCATTGTCTTTCTTCTGCCTACTGCCTCCTCCCTCAAAAAGAAACAACAATAACAAAATAAAACAGTCTGTTAGAATAACTAGAAGAAGATTGGTAGAAGTTAAATTCCCAAAGCCTTAGAAACATGGCTGTCTTGGTTAGTTCTCCAAGGCCTAACAAAATTTACCCTTAATCTTTGTCCCAGGAAACTTCTGAACACTCTGCAAGTGGCTGTTTGGCTGAGGCCTAATACCCACAAGCACTCAGAAGATGACTGGCTGTGTAATAATGAGAACTAGATAATTAGCTAACACTCCCTGATCTTCTGCGGTGTGGTAGCCACTGTTGCAAGCGCTTTCATTCATTCTTGATTTAACGACACTTGCCCAAGGCAGTTCCCAATATCATTCCCATTTTATATAATGTAGAAAATCTGAAGTGTCCAAGGGTAGTTGCTTTGCTCTCAAGTCCCACAGCTAGTGAGGCTCAAAGCCCAGCCCCATAACTGGTGTTTTCACTTTGTCTCAGTTTGGGGGAAGAGCCATAGCAGGGGCGGACGGAAGCTCACAAGCTCAAGTTTGTGGGAGGTAGAATCTTTGACATTTTCCTGACTTTTTCTCTTAGAGTATCCTCTGGGACCTAAGGGCCTCTCATTACCTGAACTATGAAAATGGCACATGTTAAATTATTCATTTTCCATCACTCTTAATGAGGGGATTAACTGCTGAGTGAAACAGAAGGAAATAGTCTGACCTTCAGGCTGTCAGGAAGTGATAATTAACTAAAACCTCAAGTCAGTTTAAATGGACAAATGAAAGGGTTTTACTGATCGTGATGCAAATGAGTCATTGGGGTCACTAATTGAAGTCCCGTAATGGAGCAATGACAAGGAGAAAACAAACGTGCTAAAAATATATTGTCTTAATTATGTGCACAGGTGTTCTTCTACCTGCCGGGCTGGGGGCTGTGAGTGTGGGTGGGAAGGGACACAGGACCTTGACTGCATAGGGGAGGGGTGGGAGGAACATGATCTTCCATGCAGAAGAGCATCCTGAAGGTAGAGGCTATTGGGAGGTTTGTTCGTCACGGCTTCAACATCCACTGGTTGGTTTTTTCATCACTTGATTGTTTGGTTTGACCAAAAGTTACTGTGGGAATGATTCATGGAATCATTTTGCTGCCTGGCATGCAAACACAGTCTTCTAATCTAGACCTTCGCTATGAAAATGGTCATAAATAGCTGCGAGTTACTACTGTTGTGCAATTCCTGAGTTCATCGTGGCTTCTGGCAGAGCAGATGGGAGCCACGTCCCAGGCTCCGCAGCAGGGCTCATCTTCCCCGCAGCCTTTATCCAGCACAGTGTGGAGGTGCTCTGCAGATGACAGGACGGGATCCTTCTCTCCCCGCTCTTTCTCAGGATAACACATTTTTCAAAAGGCCATCAAGCCTTGAAAGTCTCCACACACACATACTGTATGACATATAAATATATATCTGCTCAAAATATGGCAAAATGAGTCACTATTAATAACTCAAAGAGTCATGGGGATTCAGGCAGTCCAATTCCTCTGCCAAAAGTTCAGAATGTTTGCTCAGGGCTTTGATTTTTTTTTAAAAACTCTGTTCTTCATTTGCTTCAGTACATTTCCTATTTAGATACTTCACCAAGTATGTCAAACTTTATCTGTAACCTTACTAGGACATACCAGCCTCCAGGAGAGGAAGGCCTGTAAAGGTATGGAGGTTTGAAAAATCATGTTTGCCCAATAAACATTTTCTATTTCTCTCTACCATAGCAACTGTCATCTTTGCCATATATGCAGAAATTGCTAGAGGAAAAGTAAGGAAATTCTCGAAGTTATTTATATGGATGTACTATTCTATTGTTAACTATTTCTTGAACATTCATGACCATCCAGCAGAATACTTCTATATGTCATTGCCAAGCTTCCCAGCAACCCTGCAAAGTACATGTTATGCTTGTTTCACAAACCAAGGCTCAGCAGTTATGTAATGGACCTGAGCTGATGCACAAGTGACTTTCAGGACTGGAATGCAAACTCAAAACTCTTTAGCTTGAGCCATAAGAAACTGACAGTTGTCAATTATTTCTGACCCTGAATAGCAATGTTCTGGTTCAACCCAATGCAGTAAAGCATTAATCCTGCAAGGAAACCTGAATTCTCCTCCAGATGTCACTAAGCCTCCTAGCAGACTGGCAACATGTTGATTGGAAAATTATGTAACAGAGTACTGGGGTGGGGAGGGTGAGGGATTGGTAAAGTAAGCTATTATCTTTACACTCATTATTGTTATTATTACAAATAAAGACATGATGTGAAACTGCACCAAAAAATGGCAAAGCATGTCTTTAATATACTGCCATTTTTGATATATTCTGTCTGAAAATGCTCACCTGCAATCATGCTCACCAGAATTTTTCCAGGATTGAAATCATTTTCAGTACTGAAAAGCTAATGAGGCTGAAATATTATTGGTATTGGTAGAATTATTTTGGTAGACTATTTTTTTTTAAGAGAGAAGGACAGAGAGAGAGAAAAGAAAGAGAGAGAGAAACAATTTTTAATTTAGTTTTCTCTGAGGCCTTTGCTGCTTGGACACTTCACTGTGTACATGGTGCTGGGGTCTGAACCTGTGTACCCGCACAAGCCAGGCAAGTGCAGCAACTGCCAAGCCACTGCTCCAGCCCCAGACCATGTGTTTTAATGAGCAGGTACCTATGAGTCTGTAACAGGAATGCATTGGGAGGATAACTTGGTAAGATCAATTTAGTTTCTTGGAACTACCTGAGCATCACTATCACTAGACTTTAAAGAGAAGCTACTATCTACTACAACTTATTTCTCAAAGTTCTTCTCTTAGAAATAATATGTAGTAAATTTAAATTTCCTTTTTAATTCATAGTGTCTCCATTGATATAGTCAGAATGGGAAAGATTAAAAAGGCTAATGTTGATTGTTGCATTGAAAATATAATGGCTACTGAATAGTGGATTGTTAAATGCAAAATAATTGGGAAGATTTTGTGTTGCAAGTTTGGGGTCAAATGATGACCAATGCGAAATGGGTTAGTAAATGAGTCTTAGAATGAGATATCAGGCACTGGGGAATCTCATGTTACTGAAAGGGATGCCGAAGCGCAAGAAAATTTAATGAGCGGCAGTCATTCGCCTCCCAGTGCCATCCCTGTGACTAGCATTCAGCTTCCGTGACACCTGAGCAAGCGTTTCCACCCATGCTCCAATCCTCACCCAAAAATCAGTTTGGTTCCAAGTAATATTCCATTCCTTACTATCAACACTTCATTTCCTGAAACTATCTGGTACAAATAATAAAAAGATGTGCCTCCAAAATTAACATATAACCCTACATCTTAGATGACTACAAGACAGGATAGAGTAAGCCAGATGATTCACTTACTTAAGTGAACAAGACACAGACGTATCATTCGAATCCATGATCTTATTAATCTTTCTCCAGGACAAGAAAGACCATCTTTCCATCTTACCTTTCCAGACTACGCTTGTCTCCCACGTGGAAGGCACCAGATTTGACATACTGGAGGACTGAGCCTGATTCAAATTTCCAATTTAATATTTTAATAGGAATCTGAACCAACACAAAGTTAATAATAACTTTACAACATTACGTGCGAGCTAAATAAAATAATTGAAGGGAAGAAGTGCTTTAAATAGAAGAATTTCTAATACCTTTTTCATGGCAAAGGCAAGTTACAGAATAAAAACGAAACAAGGATATTGACTGATGGATAGATAAGTAATTCAGCTTGGTTCTACCTTCACAATGACTCATTCTGTGAAATTGGAATGTTTAGCAAACAAATCCTACTATTGTACCAGAAAAGACAAGAACATAAGATAGTAGAAAACCAAGCATGCCAAAACATCATTTTCTTTTATTTCTATGTATGATTTTCAGTGTTCTATGTTACTCTTGCCTTTAATGATTCAGAAAAGTAAAATAAAATGTTAATGATAGTCTGTCAGAAAAAAAATAGTCCTTAATGAATGAAAATCATTTTTCTAAAGCAGTATTTATGGAGAGTCCCAGATTTCTATTAATCTTCCCTCATTGGCCTGGTTTTCATTTTGTTTTCTTTCTTCCCTCACTAGCCTTAGAGTGAATGTGTGAGAAAGGCCTCTTCCCAGCGAGTAGCTGGACGCTGCCCACATGGGCCTCTGGTATTCTGGGCTCGTACACCCATCCTGCACTGATGCACACGGGCTGTGTGTCCGCGGTGTCTGCACTGCAAAGGCAGCGCTGGGACTGGCAAAGGATGGATCCTGCAGCCCAGGGTTGGGAGTGCCCAGATGGAATGATGGGCATGCTGGCTCAGAAATGCTCATAGTGGCTCCTTTAATCACCACTTTACAGATGTGACTGGGCCAACTCTAATTTTTCTCCCCGTGGGCTAGGTAAAAGCTAATAATGATTCCCTATTGTCCTTGTGTGCTTCAAACAATTCTAGCAGAGCTCATAGAAGCTCAAAGGTAGAGAGTCCAGAGGAGTGGCAAAAGGGGGAAAGGAGGGTTTCTGCCCATTAGGCCTAAAGTTCTCAAAAATATTCAGAATATATATGTGGGATATGTACCTATTCAAAAGACACCATAACTCATAGACACTGAATGAAGGTGCTCACTATTGACATGGAGACTTCGCCCTTGTTTTTGAGGCATTTGCAATTTGATAGAAGAGGTGGTGCAGTAGGTGGTGTGTGGAACGTGGAGAACAGGGAAAGGTTTAAGTGTGATAGTAAGGAGCCCCTCCAGGCAGAGTGCGCGGTTGGCTGCTGAGACAACAGGAGGTGCTCAGTGATCCTCCAAAATGCATCCCAGCTGATGCCAAAACCTGGCATCATGAGTTGTTGTTATTCCTTAGTGTCTCGTGTGGCCTTCTCGCCATGATGCTCTTTTAAAATGCTACAGGAAGAGTCAGCAAAGTAAGTAATTGATAGTAAAGTGTTTTTCAGATCCTTTCTTTCCTGACAGCAGAAAAGACTGAACCAAAGCACCGGGTGCCTGAGGAGAGTGAGAAGTCCCTTCGAAAGGTTGTTGGTTGCTAGGAATCAAGTCTCACTCTAATTAACTAAAATTAAAAGAGGAGTTCACTGTGAAGATAAAGACAGCGATTTTACTGATAGACACAAGCAGCAAACAAAGTCCAGCTGGATTCATGGAATCAAAGCAGATAAATAGAAAGTCATATTCTCAGGCCATCCTGTCTCTGTTTTCTATTTCATCTCTATTTCATTCATTCTTTCTTTCTTTCTTTTTCTTTACTTTCTCTTTGACTCTGCTCTTCCCCCCACCCCCAGTGCTGGGGATCAAATCCAGGGACTCCCACATGCTAGGCAAGTGCTCTTCCACTGACTTACACTCCCAGCCCTCCTCTGCTTTTTAAAAGCGTGTCTAATTTCTTCTCCCCACAGATTTTGGCTTCTCTGATGATAAAATTTGCTCTCCAGTAGATTTGGTTGTATGTGGCTTTGGTTTGCACTGATGCCAACCTTGGCCCAGACCGAACGCAGGCTGTCAGCTGTAGTACACAACCACTGACTGTAGTTTCCATAACTTGAATCAAAATCGAGATAGAGAATCTGATGCTGCAGTGTAGCCCTGGCCTAATCAGAGCGGGGCGAAGGGGATGCAAGGGGAGTTCAGGGCTACTTAGGCCTGCCTTTCCAGCAGAGACTGCGAACTGCAGGAATTGCAGAGATGTGAGCAGGGGAGGTGGCACAAGTGTCCCAAAGCATGTGAATTACTCCCCTAAACCAAATGCTTCCTCTCAGTGGAGCATAGGGCAAGCCTTACTTGGAGAGGGCAAGACTCTGTTTGTTATGGCATGCAGCCCAGCTGAATAGTATTTGGAGTATGCATAAAAACTTGGTGTCTGCTTCTTCATCCTTTTTCTCCTTCTACTACAGATTTCACACACACACACACACACACACACACACACACACACACGTGGGCGCACAGCCACCACGGTGAATCTGTGAATAGGGTATACAAGGGGACAGAGCTAGGGATCTAGGCACTTTCCATTCACTCATTTGATTAACTGGAGCAAGCACCTACACTGCACTTTGTGCCAGATTCTTACATCCTCCAAAAGTCTATTTTAACAATTGCTCTTTGGCATTTGTGTTAGTTGGTTTCCACTGAACTACAACTTAAACTTCATCGCTTAGAAGTTCACAAAACACTCCTGGAATCTGTTGCACCTAAAAATTTCTAAAAGCAGAGTATTAATAAATTTGTATACATAAACAATGATAATTTCTGGCTCTGGAAACTACATTCGGTCCAGTGCCTGGAAACAAAAACTAAGCAGAAGGGCTAAAATAAACATAATATTATCAGCCCGGCCTTCCCCTCCCCACTGATGCGCAACTCTAATGCGAGGTTCCAGGAAACTCAGTGTTTGCTCTAGGCAGATGTTTACATGTGTTCTGATTCTTCAAAATCTAATGATGGAACTGTCAAGAAAAAGGAAGAGGTGCCATTTAAGAAATTATAAGTAAGCTGTGAATTTGGAGGGATATACTTTCAATAGATGCATTCATCTTTATAGGTATTTATTTTAGGTACTTAGACTTTATTTTAGGTAGTTTTAGCTGATGCAGATCAGGGAATTGAACTGGGCATCAGAAGACTTGAATTCGCTAGGCCAATAATGACTGTATAATGTAAGTGCCTTGCCTCCCGGGCCTCTGCTTCTCTGTCACTTTTGCCTAATTCATCAAATTACTTAGGGGGTTAGCCAAGAGGCTGAATATTAGTGCTTTTTGAAAACTATAAAATACCAGTCAGCAAGTGCTTGAATTTGACTAAGTAAATTCAGTACTTTATTGAAGAATCTATATTCTTGCTTGATCTCACTACTGAAGCTATTTTATGCAAACTTACATTATTAAGTTTGGGCAATTATTTAATCAAACTCCATCTCAAATATATAGGCATGTACATATATGTGCCTGTATATTTTTTGTACATACATGTGCCCATATTTTTTTTGTTTTTCTTGTTTGTTTGTTTTCTGTGGTGCTAGAGATTAAACCCAAGGGCCTTATGCATGCTAGGCCAGTCCTTTACCACTGAGCTACAGTCCCAACCCTCAAATATATTTAAACTAAAACAGTTAACTTACATAGTGACTGTGTTCTAAGTTTATTTTCTAAAATATATAATAGAAGTTAATTCAAACATTTGTTAACAAGCAAACATATCTCTAAAGCAGATAATTATTAAACAGAGTTAGAATATCTGTAATACACTTTAAATGGAATGTCTGATTTTTAAATATTGGTTTCTCTTAAAGCAAGAGATAGATTTTGCAACTGAATCCAATCTAGACTATCTGAGCCCAGACTATGCAAGGTATTATGCTAGTGCTAGGACTTGCAGAGAGTGAGAAAAATATAAGAAAACTGCCTCTGCCCTCAATGAGCTTAAAATGACACGATACAGGACAACCTAAGTACATAGAGATGAATTAATTTACGAGAATAGCTGTAAATACTACATTACTGTCTATCAATATGTACATATATTGATAGAGTGATAAATAATTAAACCTTCAGTCCTAAAGAAAAGATGGCATCAATTAATTTTAAAGATGAACACATCTTTGAAATGAGTTAGCATAATTAGCTTAATAATGATTTTTATTACTGAGTCATGTTTGTCCAAGAAGCATGTTATGCTCAATATATGATAAAGTCTCTAAATGGCAGTGACAGTAAGATTTATAAGGTTCTTGGAATGATGGGATGTGATGCTGCACCGAAATGGGTTTTCCAGGAGGCCAAGGGTTGAAGCACAGGTGTGCTGCTCAGGGATGCCTGGGCACTGACTCCCTTGGCTCCTCTCCCCCAGTTTAAGAGTGTGGTTCAGAAAAAGGAGGGCATCGGCCTAAACTGAGGCATTAAATACAGAGAGTGTTTATGTAAATGCTTCCTGACTAGGATACAGATGTCAAGTAGAGGGCCTAGGATACAGATAGAAACTAAGCTCCTTAAATGCTTGACCCAGGGATGAGCCAAAAATTAGAATTGCCAGAAAAGGAATGTAAAATACTCATTAACAGGATAAAGAATATAGTTGAATGATTAATAAAAAGGAGAATTTCACTGCAAAATTGGAACGTATTAAAAATCAAATACGTATCTTAGAATGTCGAACATCTGACAATATCTGATATTAGGAACCCAGATGGATAAGTGACACAATAGATTGGATACAGAATGGCTACAGAATAGTGAGCTGCATTGGTAAGTTAGAAAAGACTCACCAAAAGGGAAAAGAAAAAAAAAAAGAAACAATAGCTAGATCATGTTACATGTGGAGAGGTTCATATACAAATGCAACTGGAGTTCCCAAAATGAGGGAGAAGAGAGAAAAAGCAACATGCCAGGGATAATGAACAGGAGGTTCCGAGAGACAAAGTCATCACTATGTAACAAGAAGTAGTATAAAACACGCAGGTAAACACTTCACAGTCAAACTGACATAAATCAGATTTTAAAAAAGTCCTAAAAGCAGCCAGAAGGAAAAGGAAAAAGGAAAGAAGATATTATTTTCAAGGAAGTAACATTAAGATTGATAACTGATCAACAGAGATTATAGATTCCAGAATAGAATGCTCTCAACTTTAAATGCCTAAAGAAAATAATTGCCGGCCTCAAATTATGTCTTGTAAAATCATCCTTCAAAAACAAAGGTGGAATAAAAATGTTTCCAGATAAACTAAAAGATATTCTTCAGGCAGAAAATAATAATCTCAGAAATAGGAAAATGTAGGAAAAAGTACAAACATTTTAAATATGTGGATATTTAAAAATTACTACTGACTACACAAAATGGTAGTTGTAATGTCCTTTGTCGTAAAAAATAAATACATAGAATTAAGCCAGATGCCAAAAAGAATGCAAAAGTCATGAGGTTAAAGTGTTTATTATTATGGTTAGTAGTAGTAGTAGTACTGGGGATCAAACTTAGGGGCACTTTACCACTGAGCTATATCCCAGTCCTTTTTATTTTTTTATTTTGAGGCAGGGTCTCACTAAGTTGCTTAGGGCCTAAATTGCTGAGGCTGCCTTTGAACTTGAAATTCAACTGCCTCAGCCTCCTGAGTCACTGGGATTACTGGCATGTGCCACTGTGCCCAGTAAGAATAGTTTGAAAAGTCTATGGGTTTAATAGTATCAGAGAAGTGGCAAAAAATAATAATAATTTGTGTAATTCTGTTATAATTTAAATATTTGTGCTTTCCCAAAATGCATATGTTGAAATTCTAACCTACATATTGATAGCAATAAGAGGTGAGGCCTTTGGAAGGTAACTAGACTGAGACTAGAGCCCTCATGAATGGGAACTGTGACCTCATGAAAGAGACTTGGGGAGCTTCCATGTTCCTTCTACCATATGAAGTCACATCTTAGAAGACACCAACGATGAGGAACAGACTTGCACCAGACACTGAATCTGTGTGCAACCCGATCTTGGGCTTACCAGTCTCTAGTACTGTGAGAAATAATTTTTGTTTATAAGCTACATTTTTATGGTATTTTGTTATTGCAGCTCAAATAGACAAAGCCATTCTGTGATAAATCAAGGATATGTGTTGTAATCTCTGGGATAACGGCTCAGAATAAAATAATGTGTATGTAAAATTGTACCATCTAGTGATCAACTCATATTCATTTCAAACACATGAAACACTTCTTGTTAAAATCAACATATTTTAACAAAGTCTGAACAATTTCAAAATGTTGAAATCTTTCAGAGTATCTTCTCTTACCATCATGTAATAAATCAGTAACAAAGATCAATAAAAAAAATAGAAAAAAGCCCAACTGCCTAAAAATTAAATAATACATAAGATTAATAAAACAATAATCTAGAAATTAGAAAAAGTTTTAAACTGAACAACAAAAATTTACATTTCAAAGCTGATGGGAACAAACTTAAATGGTGCTTAGAAGAAAAATATAGCCTTAAATGTATATACTATATTATAAAATAAAAATAAAAATGTTAAAATCTACTATTTAAGTGTTAATTGCAAGCAACTAGAAAAACAACAGCAACCAAAACTAAGGAAAGAAATGATAAAGACAAACGCAAGAATCATGGAAATAAAAATCAAACATGAGAGAGAAAATCTAGGAAGTCAGAGTGAGTTCTTTGGGAGGATTAACAAAACTGATAAAACTTTAACAAAACTGATCAAATAAAAAGAGAGAAAGCACAAATTTGCATTAATAGCAATGACAAAGAGGATATCATTATATATCACACAACCATCAGAAAAGACAAAGCATGGCAAAAACCACTATGTTGATGAATGTGACAATTTTGATAAAATGGGCACTTCTCTGATGAATAGAACTTGGAGAGAGAGAAAATATGAATATTTTAGTAGACATTGAAAAACTCAGCCTGTCTGGAGCAGTTAAGGTGGTTTCCTGGCATGTGCAAGTATGCGGGTTCAAACCCCAGCATCACCTACACAAGGAAGTGTCTGAACAATGAAAGCCACATGAAAAACTAAATAAAAATGATTCTGTCTTTCTGTCTCTCTCTCACTGTCCCTCTCTCTACTAAAAAAAAAAATCAGCCTGTAATTAAAAAATAAAAACTTTTCTTGAATAAAAACCCTCACTTTTAAGCAAAGATAGCTCACCAATGAATTCTACCAAACATTCAAGAAAAAATTAATGCCTGTCTTCTATAATTCTTCAGGAAGATAGAGAAGGAGTGCTTCTCAGATTTTTAAAAATTAAAATATCCTAAATTTGATTTTAAAATCCTGAAAAGCTTTGTGAGAAAGAAAATTACAAACCCATTTTTTTCTCATAAACATTCCTGAAAAATTCTTAACAAAATAGTAGGAAATGAAATCCCCTGATTCTATAAATTAAGTGCAGTTTAATACAGGTGTGCAAGGATGATTAAAAATTCAAATATCAAAAACATCATTCAATGCAATAAGAGAAATAGGAATAAAATCTTATGATTACCTCAAATGCAGAAAAAGCATTTGATAATTTGAACACTCATTTGCAATGAAAACATTTAACCAACTAATAGAACTTTCTTAATAAAGAATATCTATAAAATATATAAGCAAACATTATTCTCAATGGTAGAATATTAAAATCTTCACCCTAACTTGGGACTGAGTCTAAGTTGGGTACTGTTGCCAATTTTATGCAACACTGCAACTGGAGGTATACAAAAGAAAGAAAAGAAAGTCATGAAGATTGGAAAGCAAGAAGTAAAATCACCATTTCCATACAATAAGATCGTGCCCATACAAAATTTCTACAAATTAGTCAGTCATATTTGTATATGCTGACAATGAACAAATAGAAAACCTATTCACAATAGTTTCCAAAGACTAAAAACACCTAGAAATAAATATAACTAAAGAAGTATAAGATTGAAAATTATAAAATAGTGTTGAGAACTGGAGTGGTGACTCAGCAGTTATGACACTTGCCTGGCATGCATGAGGACTTGGGTTAAAACCCCAGCACCACATACTCCGACTAAGTATAGGGGAGGCAAAGGCCAAATGAAAACAATAAATAAAATTGACTCTCCCTGTCTCTCTCTCTTCTTCTTTAAAGAAGAAAAAAGAAAAAAAATAGTATTGAGAAAAATTAAAGAGCCAAATAAATGGAAGTATATACATTGTTAGGATTAGAAGACTGAATATTGTAAAGACATTAATTCTTTCAAATCAATTATAGTTCCAAGCAACCCCAATGAAAATCTGAGTTTTGGTTTTTTTGTTTTTTTTTTTGTAGGTTTGTTTATTTGTTTTTACAGAAATTGGCAAATTCATCTAAACTTCATATGGAAATGTGAAATACTCAGAAAAGCCAAAGCATTCTTGAAGGACAAATATGGATGGTTTGTGCTAAGAGATGTCAAGCTATGAGAACCAAAATAGAGAGACACTGGAGCAAGAACAGGGAACTATCTAGTGGAACAGAACAGAGTCCAGGAGCACATGTGATCGAACTCTTTACGCCAAAAGTGACCCTGCAACATGGTGGGGGAGAGGGTGGTCTTCTCAATAAACGGCAGTGGACCAACTGGATGTATACATGAAAAAGGTATATTGACTTTTACTTCACACTACATACAATAAACAATTCGTGATGTATTGCAGAATAAACTGAAAGTAAAACTATAAAGCTCTTTGAGGAAAATACCTTTGTGAACTAGGTATAGCAATACTCTCTTAATTAGAAAAATACCCCTCTCTGCACCCCCAAATATCATGAACCATAAAATAAAAAAATGGGATAAGCTTGACTACATTAAAACTCAGAATTTCTGTTCATCAAAAGCGTCTGATTTAGGGGCTGGAGCGGTGGCTCAGCAGTTATGGTGCCTGCCTGGCATGCACAAGTACACAGGTTCAAATCCCAGCACCATATACACAACTAAGTGTTGGAGCAACAAAGACCACATGAAAAACTAAATAAAATGCATTCTGTCTGTCTCTCTCTTCTCTGACTATCCTTCTCTCTTAAAAAAAAAAAAAGTATCTGATTTAGCAATCTGCAGGTGGGAGAAAATATTATTCTCTGTATTAATTTATGTAGATCACACACATATATATGATCTAAATGTCTCACAAAGCCAGAATATATTAAGAAGTCTCAGAGACAATATGGAAAAGAAGGATAGTTCAACAGCAAAACGGGCAGAAGATTCAGAAAACAGGATGTCTAAATGAACATATGGGAAATTGGCCAAGTTTATTAATCATCGGGAAATAGAAATTAAAACCATAATGGGATAACACTATCTACCCACCAAAATGACTGAGACGAAAAAATGGAAAATACTTAAGTACTGACAGGATGTGTAAGAAAAGAATGTCTCGTGTATCTTTTGTGAGAGAATAAATTAGTACACCACTTTGGAAAACTAGTTGTTACTCCTGGAGCTGAACATGTCCATTCCCAGGCATATAGATAGACACCACACACAAAATCAGACGGATCTCTCCAACCTGAGCAACAGAAGCCAGACACAAAAGTATTCATCCCATGTGTCGGAAGTATAAAAACATGCAGAACTATTGAATAGAAGCCAGGAGAGTGGTTTGCCCCGGGAGGCTAGGAACTGGAAGGGAACAGGGAGACTTTTGGAACGCTGGTAAATGTCCTGTTTCTTCACTTGGGTGCCAGTTACAGGGGCGCGGCCCTGGTTCTGCTAATCCTCTTCTATGCCTGCTACATACATTGTCTCATGACTCTTTGTCGGAACTTTCTTGCCAGGAGCCAGCCCCAGCAACTCAGAGGGTCCCCGAGGAATGGGTGGAGTCAACACAGAGGAAGGACAAGTACCTCTGGAGCAAGTTGCAAGCATACACAGCAAGCTGCTAGAGCAAAATGCTGTCTGTTCTTTATTTGTGATGTATTTTTATACAGGTAGCAAAACAACACTTTCATTAACTCTTTCGTTACATTTTGATTTCTTCAAATTTCTTGGTAATCTCTGACATTAACCATCAATACACCGTCCTGGACACATTAACCACAGTGATCACACACTGACCATCTGTCCTTGTTTAGACCTGAGGTGACAGACATTGTCTTTAAAACTACTCTAAAATTAATTAAATTTTATCTTATCCTGTAATTAATTATGCTATATCTTACTAAATGTCATTTTTATTAACTTACTTAAAGCATAATATTCCTTTGTCTAAAATATTTCTTATCTAAAACCACATCCTATGAGATCTCACTAAGGGGAAATAGAAACTTAAGATTTTCTAGACACAGGGCTAGACCATATACTATTTAAGTTCTACCAGCTGCATATTTGAGACATGGTCTGTCTGGATAAAAAGGTCAATTTCCCATGAGTAAAATTAACTATATATGTAAGCATTTTAGTAAAGACATACTTGACTACAGCTACTCCATCTTAAAGGAAATTACTTACTCTAAAGGTTAAATTAATATACTACTAAACCAACTTGTTATTGAATCCTAATACTTAATCCTAGGTCTAATAATCAATCTTTTTTTTAAAGCAATTTTTTTAAAAGAGAGAGGGACAGTGAGAGAAACAGAAAGAGAGGAACAACTTTATTTAGTTTTTCACATGGCCTTAGTTGCTCCAACACTTAGTTGTGTACGTGGTGCTGGGGTTTGAACCCTGGTCCTCGTGCTTGCCAGGCAAGTGCCGAAACAGCTGAGCCACCACTCCAGCCCCTAATAATCAATCTTACAGTAACATTATTGTATACTTATAACCTAAAAGGTAGAAACTTATTCTAATAAAAGCAATGTAATTGAAGGGTAGAAAAACATTCTTATTCCTCATACCAGATGCAATTACGGCACTTAATTCTAAGATAAGTTTATGTATGCTGTTTCTTTGTTCTTTTGTTCTACCTCTCCAAGGTGGACCTAGTCTACCAAGTCTTTGTAAGAAAGGCAGACGTCATACATCAGTCCATTTACCATTAATATTAACTATATGCTGACCAAATTCATAGTAAATCTTGTAAAAGGCAAAGGAGGATCTGTAGACGGGGGGCCAATATATCAGTTAACTCAAGCTGCCTGTGGTGGATACCATAAGTGTCTCCCTATCTCATAAGCCACATAAGGTGGTCCTTGCACAGTTGGGATGACACATTTCTTATTAATAACCTGTTTTTGCTTGAATTTTAGGAGGCTTAGGAGTAGTCAACAAGGGAGCCATTCTAGAACACGGATTGTTCTAATTATTTAATAATTTCACTTTCATTATCCAATTGAGTCTTAAGACTGGAATTTTGTTTTCCAGAATTACTACTTGTGTTATTGCAAGGCTCCTTCTCAGCATACAGCAACATGGACTGAGTAACATTTTTCCCATAAGAGTCAACATTTTTTAAACTTAAATGAATTCCTAGGAACAGTATTGTACATACAATTCCTACAAAGCAGCCAATTCCTAGAAGGGATGGTTTGGGCAGTCTCCAGGGCTAGCTTTGCCTAGCCCATGCCCAAGCCTGGACTTTGGTGGACACTGCCTCTTCCACGTTCTTTTCATCAGAATAGTTGGACAGAACTCAATTTCTGCTTATGGAACTGCTCAGTTTACTTTCAATGTACATATTTGTAATTGTAATTTGCTGAGTTTTTGCAAAATGCCTGCTTCTCCTAACTGATTTTGGGGGCTGTCTTTCCTCTCCAAGGGACTCCTCAGCTTTCTGACACATTTGCCTTTTTTCTGCATGACCACTATTCTACCTTATGTGTGGTATTGCTCTGCCTTTCCCTACTCTGTGATTGAACTGATAGAGGAAAAGGGGAGAGATCATCTTTATGAAGTACTCTTCTCACTAGGGCAGAATCTTGGTGCCACTGAATTTCTTGTGCCATTGGTTACCTGCTTTGTTCCTTCTGCCCAGCGATGAGAATGCTGCATGTGGCCAATGTGAATGTGATCCCACTGGCAGATAGATCTCTCCTGTGTTGGTGGATTCATCATGGTACAGTAGCTTGAGACCACTGAACAAACTATTCTTCTCTGTTCCACATTCACCAAACACATTTGTGTCTATAAACTTGGCTTTGCAGAGAATGTGATTAGGTCTATATCAAGTCCTGATCCACTTGATTCTTACTTTAAATTGATAGGTAGGTGTTCTTTTGGTTTATATTCTAAATCATTCTCTATGCATAAAATTAACTCTGAGACACCAAAAATACCAAGCTTCTAGATCTGCCCAAAGGAGCTATGTGGATGCTACCAAGGTGCTCTTTCCCAGAGAGCCCAGCATCCAGCTTTCCCCAGGCTCACCCTACAAACAAGTAAGCAAACATTTTAATACTCAGTGGGTCAATGAATATTCCGCATCTAAAAATAGAGCCAAGGAGCCAAGGTTTAGTGACCTTCCCAACAAGCAGAATTTAGAAAAGAAGAATAAAGATAAACAATCATTTTAATAAATAAAATTGAGTGAATGGAAAATTCTTCTTTGAAATAAATGTAGACAGTTGCCACAATAAGCATGATTTCCACCCTCCTCCTGCTCCCATGAAGAAAGAAACGTCCATGAGCAGACTCATCCTCACCAACTTGTTCAGATCGGCACCTGACCTCCTCTACATAATAGCTGCCAAGGAAACCTACACTGGTTTCCTATCATGTATGTTCATTGCAGTGTAGCAGGCAAGCAGCAGCATGTCAAAACTGCTCTCTGGCGAGAGTGATTATTACTATTTTTTGTTTTATTTTGCTTTTTGCCTATTGTTGGAAACCCCTTTGGGTACTCTGCAGTGTGTATTGATATTGTCATATCTTCACTCCTAACTAAAGGTCTCCATTGAGGATGTTCCCCACAACATGTCACCTTCAAGTCCCCAGGGGCTCTGAGAAGCACAGGCATGCGGACGAGTGGACTTATTCTAGTTTGCCATGGCTGAGACAGAGGACCTCGGAGAGCAAGGCAGAGCTGAGGCCAACGAGGACCTGCTGTACTCTGGTACTCGGGGGAGCCACTTAATTAGTATAAACATATTGTGGTGAGACACCTCTCAGCTTGGTTTATTTTGCACATAAACCTAGACATTAGGTTCAACAAACACTTATTAAGCATCTCTGCTGTGTCAGACCATGTCCAAGGCACAAGGACAAAAATATTATTCTCAGAGCCCTTTTCACGTCTCATCTCAGCCAACCTTGTGAAACCAAGCAGTGCACATATTGGTACTACACTTCCATTTTACAAATGCAGAAGCTGAGAATCCGAAAGGTTAAGCCACTTATCTAAGATCAAACAGCTAATAAACAAAAAGTCTGGGACCAAACTTCAGGGATTTGATTCTTTATTCCATGTTCTATTTTGCCGTACTACCATTTTCTCACACATTGCCATTTGGAATTTAATTAGAGGCTGGTTCAGACCCTTGGTGCATGCCAGGAGAGAGAGATTACCTTCCTTGCTTATAATTGTTCATTGCTAAGGCCATGGAGAAGATGAATCATAGAGTTCATATTATTATTGTTTAATTCAAAGAGATAATTTTCATCTCTGACCATTTAACAGTTTTCCACAAATTACACTTTATTTGCATATAATTCACATTGCTGAATCAGATATTTGGTCAGCAAAATGAGTAAGATCTACAATTCTGCATGTATTTTGGAATTTTTGAATACCCGAAGTACATATATACTGCTGCAAGTGTTTTGGCTCTTGACTATAACCAATTTGGAACTGAATTCTATAATTGTCTTATATCCTATATTTATTTCTAATAATACTACAAATTCCTAGAGGAGAGCAACCATGTTATGGCCCTGGGAGTGTGGCCAAGACTAACAATATTTGCTGGATGGAATTTAAATCATGGCTAACCCTGCTGCTCCCTAAATAGGAAGCATTAGAACTAATGGTTAAGAATGAGACTAGGGCTAGATAGACTGATGAGTGATCTAGTTCTACCACTGATCTTGGACAAGTTACATGCATCAGCTAAGCCCCAGGGCCCTCATTAGAAAATGGAAACATTAATGGCCATCTCTTAGGACCTTGGTAAGAATTAAATGAGAAGCTTGGTAGGTAGTATGAACATAGTAAGTGTGACTAAGGTCACTTGCAATTAACAAGACCACTTTCTGATCTTTCCAGAAGTCCTTCTGCCATCTCCCATATTAATATGATGTTTCTTTTCAGTATCACAAATGGAAAGGTCAGAGTTCCAGAGCAAATTGCCCATGGAACACTCAACAAAAAGGGCTTTGCATTTGCTGAAAATAATTGATTAAGTATTTGAGACAGTGCTGGCTATCTACTAGAGGAAGCTTATTCTTTTCTGTCTCAATTTTATTTTGTCGTGATCTTGGTTGGTGAATAATCATTGCTTCAAATTGAATAATCAGATTCACCTTTGTAAAGCAAAGATAAATTAATTACTGCTACAGGAAATCTAATTTTTAAAAGATATAAAACAGGAGCCTGAATGCTTCATATAGTTTTTTAAACTGGGTTTGTTAAATATTATCTATATTTATCAGAGAGATAAAATTAACCCCAGGTTTGAGGGAAATAACAGCATTGAAGAATTCAATTAGATGATATCTTCAGACTAATAATGAGCAAAATGAAAATCAGAACACTTACCATTAACGACCCAAAATCTTAAGAGGTAACCACAATGCTAGGTGCATGGTTTCAATACATTGTGGTTTAAAAAACAAATTCTCATCTGAGTATTTCATTCCCAAGGCTGAGAATTTTGGAGTATTAAAGAAAAAGGTCTGCTTGTTTCTTTCATTACACAATTATAACAAAGAAAAAAAATCATCCTCTGCAAACTTCTCAGGTTCCTCATTTCAATGGATTTATTATTCAGCAAAAATTGTAATTTACCAGTGAGATTATAGAAGGCATTCTCTCATTCTTTATATTTTTCCTGTACCTTCCAGTTTTTCTACAATACTTTTCAAATTAGGGGAGAAAAGGTGTTTATTTTTGTATGTTTGTTTCTCATTGAAAAATATATGGCAGTGTGGGTCAGGGAGCCTTCACCTTACCAAGGCTGGCTTAAGGGCTTGCCTTAGGAAAGGACTTGTAGCCGCTGGGGATGGGTCTCAACCAAGGATGTTCAGTCCCAAACCTGGGATGAGGACTCCTGGCCAACAGGAAGTATGTATGTGACTGTTACGTGTTTTATTTTAGTCAGGTGAGTGTGCTTGTTACAGTACTTGTGTGTCACGTAACTCTCAGGCAAGAGTAATGCCTACGGCACACACTTAGGAAATATCTGTCAAACTAACACCTACAGTGCTAAGGTGGAGAATAATTATTATTTCTCCAAACAGAGGCCATCTCACTTCATGCCTCAAAAGCCAGAGGTTTGTGTCCTCTAAAAGTACAGAACTTAATTACCAAGTAGGAATCACAGTTAGGCAGAAACACTGATGCTCATGAGTTTAACCAATTAGAAGCTTTCATTGTACTTTTTCTTATCACAAAAGTATTGTAATAATATACAGATAAGGAAAGAAGAAATATTTTTAAAACTACTGTTATGACATAGGAGTATCCTTATTCAGATGTCCTATGCATACCTGAGAATTCATATACAAATATATTTTTCTTTTATAAAAATGAGCATTATACCATTTTGTAATGTTTTGCTATGTCACGAGATATTCCTCTTCCACATTATTTTAATAGGATGATACTACATGGGTATATGCTTATTTACTTACCCATATCCCTGTGACAAATTAAGAATGCCTCATTTTCTCCTGCTAGAAATGATATTGCAGTAAATGTGTGATCCCCCATTATAATTGAATATTTAACAGATCAAAGTGATATCTCAACAGTGAAGAACTTGCCTGAAGTTGTTTTTCCTAAGGAAGCAAGAGGACTGACTTCATCCTCTTCAGAGAGAGAGGAGGAGCCTGTGTGCCTAGTGTGCTGACCAGAGAAACCAAACCCAGACCTGCTTTAATTGGTTGGGACCTGTTCTCTGAGTCTGTGTTCCTGGGCTTGGGCAATAGAGGACACAACATTATCAAACAAACAAACAAACAAAAAACACACATTACCTTTTTGAAGTTGAAAGGAATTTCAGAAATCATCAATTGTCACCCTCAATTAACTCTTGGGATTATGGGAAGTCAAAGAATTTTTACTCAGGTCTAAATCTTAGATCTCCTCACCTTACGATTCTGGTCTAACACTTTTGTAATTGAAGACTCTGGATAAACAGGGCCTTGGGCCCCCTCAGCCACATTCTAAGTTCAAGTATAACTAAACCAAATATGTAGGACTTTCACCAGGATGATCCCAACCAGTTCTGCAACCTTATCTAAAAAAACCCCATCCAAACTCTCAAAACATGTTAAGTAAAAAAGCCAGACACAAAAGACCACATATTTTGTGATTCAATTTGTATGAAATGTCCAGAATAGGCAAATACACACAGCTAGAAAGTAGACTAATGCTTGCCAGGAGCTGAGAGGAAGTGGAATAGGAATGACCACTTAATGGATATGGGATTTATTTTTGGGGTGATGAAAATAATCTGGAATTCGATAGTGGTGATGCTTGCACAATAGCATGAATATACTGAAAATTGCTAAACTGTACATTTTTAAATGGTTAAGATGGTGAATTTTATGTTATGTGATTTTACCTCAACTGAATTTCAAACAAACATGTTCTGCCTATGTTAATGAAGATAAGAGGGAAACCATTTGGATGGGTGGGTGGGGATTACTTAGAGTTTTCCACTATGGATTCTCCCTGGGGAGGGATGTAGTCCTGCCCTGACAGCCCCTGCCATTTTCTCCCAAGTTAAGAGAGCTTCCAGAGAAATGAGCTGCACGTTGACACATACCTCCTCCTGGAATTCAGAGAGCACAGGGGCTGGTTCTGAGTCTCCTCTGAAAATATGTCTCCAAAGAGTGAGAAAATAAGATGGGTGAGAGATCTCATTCCACAGCAAATCTTGGGCAATTACAAAACCCAGCTGGAGCAGGCCAAGAGAAGGACAGGCTGCTGCAAGAGCTGGGGGCACTTACAGAATTGGTGGGCAAAGCTATGCATTTCCTGGCTCAAGTCAAAGTGCCCCTGGGTTAAAAACAAACACACAAAAACAATAAAAAAAAAAACAACTAGATATTTTAGATACTTGCTGGTATCCAAAATCCACTAGATTAGATTATAGGACACCTGCTAGAATTGAGATAAAGAATGTGAAAGTCTTCATAGGATTAAAAGATCTATTAAAGTGTTCATTAATTAGTAAAGATGACTGAGAATAATCAGCTTAGTGCTGTAACAATTTCTTATCTGGTATTTCCAATTCCTTAAGCTTTGGAATACAAACTAAGAAATTCTGGAAATCACAGGACCAGAAGAACCCCTGAGATTTCATCTACTCAAATCACTGCCTCTAGGCAGGAGTTACTTCCAAACACAGAAAGACGTTTACATGACCACACCTGCCTCAGCTTACCAGATCCAAAATCATGTCCAGGGTCAACTTACTTTCTATTATCCATTAGAGTCATTATAAAATGGTCAAAAATACCACATGCTCACGTGGAAGGGTAGAGGAATAGTTGTCTGTCCTATTTTAAATTTCTAGGAAGGCAACATGACCATCTGTCTTGGTACTCATTCCAGGTTGGAACCACCCTGGCAGAACTTTTCTATTCTGTTTAATCCAAACCTTTCAAATGGAACATCAGGTTATTTTGACTCACTCCATTTTTTAATAATTTGGAACAGAGCTGCTTACCATCTGGATTATAAGATTATATAATGTCACAGGGTTGAGGTGAACATGAAAATGAAGTAACAATACATGTTGAACATAGAACTCGAGAGTTTGGCACATAATCATGGCCCAACATATATTTATTACCATTACTGTATTCATTAGGAGCATGTCAGTCACAAGCAATGCAACACTGCTAAATCTTATTTAGGCAAAAAGAAGACAGGGAGACGAAAAGAACAGAATGTAATTAAATAAGAAGTGTAAGAGTGCAGTGGCTTTCAGTCACTACTGGATCTGGAACTCAAATAAGGGGGACCCACCACAGGTCAAATAGATAGGGCTGCCTTATCTTGGACTTTCAGCCTCAAAGAACATAAACTAAATAAACCTCTTTTCTTTATAAAGCACCAAGCCTCAGGTATTTTGTTATAGTGATAGAAAACAGACTAGCATAAAGGACATCTGTTAGAAAAAAAGATGAAAAAAGTTAAACGGATACCAGAAATATAAAAATGTTACCTTTGAAAAAATGATATCACACCTTATAGTATTATTAAGGTGAAGTCAGTTTTCACTTTTCCAAGCTAATCCCACCTCTCTTACATCTATCTTCCCATTAACACACGTGGGGAATTATCAGCTCTTGCAATGGTTAAAAAGCCTTGTCTGAGGATTTTGAGTGCATTTAGTTTATTCAGGCTGTGTAATCACTATATGATGTTTCTATGGTATGCCTGCAGCCATAATAACAGAAACCTTCTGTTTCCATTTTCAAAGTCACTTCTTATAGCATTTTTTGTTAAATGCAGGTCTTTCTTCTATCTTTATGCTTTTTTTTCTGAGTAGGATATTACTCGGTAAAATACTGCAAAAACCTGGTCATTTATTAGTCATTTAAAAAGTACTCTTCTATTTCTATTCTATTTCTCTGTGTTAACCATTCCAACCCTATAAACACAAAGGAGCAGATAACAAAATTTTTTGAGAACCCCAGGAAGTGTGACCTGATAGGATGAAACCTGAACCTCTGTCTCTCCCCTGGAAGTGCAGATTGCTTTCATGAAGCATTTCAGGCTGTATTCTTGTGATAAAATTGAACTTCCCATAAAACTAAAACTAATCTGAATCAAGTTGCTCTCACTTGAAAGCACCTTGAATTTGCCAGTGCTGTCTTGGGTTTATTCCACACACTGGGCAAGTAAACAATGCACATGGCTATTTAAATTAGGCACTGGTCTTTAAGATATGTGCTAGCAGCAGTACGTTGACAGACAACTTTCACTGAATTGAAGCTTGCTTCAGTGCGGGGTGAAGAGATTGGTTGTCATGGTCATTGTTTTTATTTTTAAGTATATCACACATTATGTGCCCTACCCCAACTGTTATTTTGTTTTGTTGCTGTTGTTTCTTCTGTTTAGTTTTTAATTTAGTCTACTTTTCTGTTGGTTTCCCTAGCCCTTCTGCATCTTTTGTTAGGGCAAATTTATGTCTTTTAATCCGGATATAATGGCCAAATGGGTCATTTGGCTCAGTCAAATCCCATCGTTAAATCTCAGAATTAAGCAAAAATGGATTTTTAATCGAAAAGCTCATCAGCCGCATTCCCTCTACCTCATTTTTGCATGGCCTTGTCTCGCTTGGACATGCCTGCTGGACCAAAGTATCCTGGAGTCTGGTGGCTGCCTGGCCTCTCCCGAAGGGACAAAGTCCCTCTGCGCAAGCACTCCTGGGATCGGTCCTGGTCCAGCCGGAGTCGCCAGCATATTTGTCAAAAAATAAAAATAAAGCAAACAAAACAAGCCACCGGTCTGGTTCTGGTAATTTTTTCTTTAAGGCTAATATTCTTATCTTTGCATTCAAGCCGGAAGGTCGACTCCAAACCTTTCCTGCCCTCTTACTTCTGAATTGGGCACCATCCCCGATGCCGCCTCTTGAGTTAAGAAAGATACAGAACTTTTCAGGGAGGAGAGGAGTTGTCCTTGCCTTGCCTTCCCGGATCCTTCCCAGAAGCAGAGAACCCGGTCGTGCTGGAGCAGGAAACGTGCCCGACTCCCCATCCCCCACCTCCTCCCCCAAATGAGGGCGGAGACGAAGGCAGCTTCTCTGTTTTGTAAACCTTTAAAGCCAACTGAACTTAGCGCTGATAAAGCTCCCTTGGCCTTCGCCCAAAACCAAAGCGCGAACAGGTCGGGGAATTGTGTGCACTCGGTGGGGAAAGATGCTACCTGCACGGCCGCGGCTTAGGGTGTCCCCGAGGTTGCGACCCCTCCCTCCCGGACTGGGCGTCTCCCCCTGAGCGTTCCCCGACCCCACCACCACCCTGTTTGTGGCTGGACAAACGGACGCAATTGGCAGTGGAGTCCGGGGTCGCGAGTCCCAGCCTCCGGCGTGGATCCCCGCCTCGAGGCAGCTCCGCGGGTCCCGGGAAGCAGGAGGAGGAAGGCGGGAGGCGGCGGCGGGGTGGGAGAGGGGGACGCCGGCCGCCTCTCCGATTGGTTGCGCAGCCGCCCCCTCCCGCGCCGCGGCCCCAGCCGAGCGCCTGGCGGTTCCTTCCCGCGGCTTCCGAGCTGGGTCCCGCAAGAGGGAGGACGCGCAGGGGCGGGACCGACCTCCCCGCCCGCACCCGGCCCCGGGCGCGCGGGGATTTAACCCCGGCGGCGGGCGCGGAAACCCCGGGCCCTAGGGCCTCCCGAGCCGGGAGAGGCGGGACCCCGGCCTCTAGGTCGCGGCTGCAGTAGCGGGGCGCCCCGCGAGCGGGCACAAGGTGGCCAGAGCGCCGAGGCGGTACCTTCAGCGGTGCAATGAGAGGAGCCCGGGAGAACCAAGTGGAGCCTGCGGAGAGGATTGCTGCGCCCAGGGTTGCTGCTGCCGCCGCGGCTGCTTGAAACTCCCCAAAGTTGAGAGACAGCGAGAGGCTGCCTCCCGCCGGGAGCGAGAGGGAAAGGAACTCGGAAGGTGCCAGAGTGACAGTGACGGACAAACAAACGCACAGACCTGTAGAAGACACTCTCTATTGCTGCTAATCTCCGCAGCCAGTGAGGCTTCCCAGCTCTGTGAGTTGTTTTCTGGACGGGTGGTTTGCTAAGTATTTCCGTTTAATTGTTCATAGGATGCATTTGTGTATTTTTGTGTCTGTTGGAGGGAGTTAAAAACAGCACAGGATGCACCCCCTTTTTAAAAAACGAGTTTCTGATGCTGAGACAGTTGTAGTGAGAGAATGTGCCTGTAAGGTCTTTAAGGAAGGGTAGGTAACCTAGGGAAAAATGCATTTAGTAGTAAAAATCAGGGTAGAGCTCCTTCCTATGGAATGAAACCCCATTTCAAAAGTTATTGCAAAGAAAGTACGGTATGACTCTTAAGGGTTAACTAGTGATGGTTAATTTATACTTTCCACCCCTCTGAAATGTTAATTATTTAGCAGGTTGACTGGTGGGAGGCTGAGCTGGAGAAAAAGGCTCCTGGAAGAGAAGCAGAGGCGACCATGTCTTTACGGCTTCACACATTGCCCACCCTGCCTGGAGCTGTCAGACCGGGTTGCAGAGAACTGCTGTGTTTGTTGGTGATCACAGTGACTGTGAGCCCTGGCGCCTCCGGGGTGTGCCCCACTGCTTGCATTTGCGCTACTGATATTGTCAGCTGCACCAACAAAAACCTGTCCAAGGTGCCCGGGAACCTTTTCAGGTTGATTAAGAGACTGGATCTCAGCTATAATAGAATTGGGCTTCTGGATTCTGAGTGGATTCCAGTATCGTTTGTGAAACTGAACACCCTAATTATTCGTCATAACAACATCACCAGCATTTCCACAGGCAGTTTTTCCACCACTCCAAATTTGAAGTGTCTTGACTTGTCATCCAATAAGCTGAAGACGGTGAAAAGTGCGGTATTCCAAGAGCTGAAGGTTCTGGAAGTGCTCCTGCTTTACAACAATCACATTTCCTATCTTGACCCTTCAGCATTTGGCGGGCTCTCCCAATTGCAAAAACTCTACTTAAGTGGAAACTTTCTCACACAGTTTCCTATGGATTTGTATGTTGGAAGGTTCAAGCTGGCAGAACTGATGTTTTTAGATGTTTCTTATAACCGGATCCCTTCCATTCCAATGCATCATATAAATTTAGTGCCAGGAAAACAGCTGAGAGGCATCTACCTTCATGGAAACCCTTTTGTCTGTGACTGTTCCCTATATTCATTGTTGATCTTTTGGTATCGTAGGCACTTTAGCTCAGTGATGGATTTTAAGAATGATTATACCTGTCGCCTGTGGTCTGACTCCAGGCGCTCCCATCAGCTGCTTTTGCTCCAGGATAGCTTTATGAATTGTTCTGAGAGCGTCATCAATGGTTCCTTCCATGCGCTTGGCTTTATTCATGAGGCTCAGGTCGGGGAGAGGCTGATTGTCCACTGTGACAGCAAGACTAGTAGTGGAAATACAGATTTCATCTGGGTTGGTCCGGATAACAGACTGCTGGAGCCGGATAAAGAGGTGGATAACTTTCATGTGTTTTACAATGGAAGTCTGGTTATAGAAAGCCCTCGTTTTGAGGATGCTGGAGTATATTCCTGTATTGCAATGAATAGGCAACGCCTGTTAAATGAGACTGTGGATGTCACAATAAATGTGAGCAATTTCACTGTAAACAGATCCCATGCTCATGAGGCATTTAACACAGCTTTTACTACTCTTGCTGCCTGTGTTGCCAGTATCGTTTTGGTACTCTTGTACCTCTACCTGACACCATGTCCCTGCAAGTGTAAAACCAAGAGACAGAAAAATACGCTAAACCAAAGCAATGCCCATTCATCTATTCTCAGTCCTGGCCCCGCTAGTGATGCCTCCGCTGATGAACGGAAGGCAGGTGCAGGTAGAAGAGTGGTGTTTCTGGAGCCTCTGAAGGATGCTGCAGCAGGGCAGAATGGGAAAGTCAGGCGCTTTCCCAGTGAAGCAGTGATAGCTGAGGGCATCTTAAAGTCTACAAGGGTGAAATCCGACTCAGATTCAGTCAATTCCGTGTTCTCAGACACACCCTTCGTGGCTTCAACTTAATTGTGTGCCTGTATTTGTATGATGTCATAATTTAATATCTCCATATTTAATTTTGTGTGGTCTCCAAAATAAATAGCAGGGCAGAAATCGTAGGAGTTGGTTTTTTTTAATGTAGTTTGTTTTTTTTT
>PVKS010023795.1:0-31889 GCA_004027875.1 Aplodontia rufa | reverse complement strand
TCTAGTTTAGTTGGAGGAAGATCAGAGAAGGGGAAGGAGAGAAATTGGGGTAGGTCTTCTCTGGCTCTTTCCTGGCAGGGTTGTCCTAGGCTGGTGGTGTCCCTCAAGCAAAGGTCACATCTCCCTTCAGGAAACCCTTTTTGCCTTCTGGTTTCAACAGCTTCTCTTTCTCCTCACCAGGAGGTCTAAGGTGGTAGTAGCAGCACCTCATTGTTCCTAGTTGTAGGGGATATACTACTCTCATTGTAGTCTACTTCTTCCCCTAATTTATAAAATATCCCTTCATTAAATTCCTCTCAAATTAACAATTTGAGTATTTCCTGATACTAATATAGGAGCAGAAGCCAAAAACAACAGGCTTATTTCCTTGGAAGTGAACTATCACCCACCACCCTACAATTTGTTTTCTGGTTCACTTGCTTCTTATTCATTTTGGGTATAACTAACAACAAATAGATAAGGGGTTTTGAAATGAGGCTGGATTCTCTGCTCCTGCTGGCAAATGGAGTCTGGGCTCACTGCAGATCTCTGTGGCCAAAAGAGCCCATTTCTAGTGTTTGCAGCTATTCCCAGTTAAAACTGGGAATTTGAGCTGGCTGCAGGTCTCTGCAGCCGAAATAGTGTTAGCAACTGTCCAGGTAAGAGCTGGGTTCCTCCTACTACTATTAAGTGGTGCCTTGCAGCTCTTGGTGTGGAAATTCACCACAGGAATTCGGTGCCAATCTTCTGAGTTCTTGTCTCACAAATTTGAAGAATAAAATCTATGGACAACCACAGAAGGGAGGAGTAAAAGGAGTAGGATTTATTTGAGGAGGGAGAGCAGAGTCTCTGCAAGGCAGAGGGGTACCTGAAAGCAGGATGCCATCTGAGGTATTGGTTTTGGGTATGAGCCTTGATTAAGAGTCATGTAGAGCAGGCACTGAGAAAAGCACCAACATCATTGGTTAAACTCTATGTAGAACAAGCATTGAAACTAAGCACCAAAACCAATGGTTAAAATCTATGCAAAACAGGTAGCAAATCTTTCCTAGTTCCCATCTGTGTCCACTCCCACTTCTTAGTTTTCTGTTCCGGGACAAAGGAGGTGCTGCCACAGGTGGGGCTCATGGTCTTTTGCATTTGAAGGCCCTGAACATGCCCTTTAATTGCTCTCTACTGGTTCACTCTTAGCTTCTAGGTGTGGTTGAATAGGGACCGTGGTCTTGACTACCTAGCAATTTTACTAGCTCTCCCAAACTGTCTCAATACAAATTTTGATACTGAAATATGTTATCTTCTAAATATCTGACCTCTGCATCAGTCCATTCCCCTCTCAATGTTATGGTGCTTATCTTTTTTTTTTTTAAGAGAGAAGGACAGTGAGAAAGAGAGAGACAGAGAGAACCAATTTTTTTTGAAAGAGAGGACAGTGAGAGAGAGAGAGAGAGAGAGAGAGAGAGAATCAATTTTTATTGATTTTTTCGCAAGGCTTTCGTTGCTCCGACAGTTGTGTACGTGGGTGCTGGGGTTTGAACCTGTGTACTTGCGCATGCCGGGCAAGTGCCGTAACCGCTAAGCCACCGCTCCAGCCCTGAGAATCAATTTTTATTGAATTTTTCACATGGCTTTCGTTGCTCTAGCACTTATTTGTGTATGTGGGTGCTGGGGTTTGAACTCGTGTACGTGCACGTGTCAGGCACGCACCGTAACCACGGAGCCATCGCTCCAGCCCCTTATGGTGCTTATCTTGAGACCATAGCCATAATCTGATATTTGGAGCAAGTTCACTCCATTGTCTGTCAGGAACTTCTTGGTCAGAGGTGCCTAAGAAAGCTGTGGGACTACATCTGAGTTTTCTTACAGCTGCTCTTCAGAGGTACCTCTTACTGTTGTTCTTACTATTGTTTCAGTGCTTGGTAGAGAAGAACTGGCTTTTTTTTTTTTAACCCTTTGATCATCCAAATTACTATGCTTTTAGGTTTCAGGTAAGATGGAAAAAGCCTCTTTGAACATTTCTGAATTCTCCTCTCAGGGGAAACTATTTTGACATCCTCTCTTTTGTAAGACTTTGCTTCAAATGGCAAGAAGCAGCAAAGACCCGTATTCTGATATTTTTCTCAACTAGTTCCTTTAAAGTCATAGGATCTGGTAGTTCATGGCTTGTCTTCCACTGCATGGAGGATAATAGTTGAGCCCAATTTTGGTCATGACATAGAATGAGCCACTGCTTGATTATTGAGTACTTGCTGTCCCCTGACCAATTGCTCCACTAACATCACATGCACCTTTTGTTTCTGGAGTACCCCTTCCAGATACTAAGTTTATGTTAGCTAGAGATGGGTTTAACTGCCGTAACAAAGATCCCCAAATAACTGTGGCTTAGGAAAAATAGAAATTAATTTCTTTCTCATGGTTCAGTGTCAAGGTTGGTTGACTTTACTTCACACGGCAGCTCTGCCATGTCAAGGCTCAGGTCCCTTTTGTCATGTTGCCTGTAACGTGTAACTTATTAAGCATTTGGCTGCTATGTTTCTGCTCAGGATGGCTTCTGTGGCTCTTGCTAGAATGTCCATGCCTTAGCCGTCAGCATGAAGAAAAAGGGGGAAGTGTTGGGAATGATCCATCTTTTAAAGAATATAACTGGGGAGTTGTAAATGTCACTTTTACTCATAACCATTGGCCAGAACCTAACCACACGGTCACACCTAGATTTTAAGGAGCTTGGAAAGTATTGTTTTACTCTAGGTGGCTATGTGCCCAGTTAAAATTTTAGTATTCTACTAATTAAGAAGGAAGAGAAGAATGGATACTGGAAAGAGCTAGCAATCTTTGCCACATTAAACTGTAAGCTAAATCATATTTCTCTGCAAAGTCTGATGTCTGTAATCCTACAGTAATGAGATATGTTGGCTCCTCCATTTTCTCTGGTAGGTCTGAAATATTTTATTCCCTCAAATACCCAGACTAGAGATCTAGCTAGCCCTTTGGAACTCTGAATGTTGAAAATAATCCCTTAAAGACGGAGCTTTTGTTACTTTCTACCAAAAAACACATAATTCAATATTTTGTTGAAATGGTAGCTGGAGCCCTCTGGTCTCTAAGGGATCTTTATTTCTTGATGTATGTAGAACTGTAATAACAAGGAGGCTAGACTTTAGCTAGAGAAACTACAACCAAGTTTTCTTCGGCCAAAGTTTAAAATGGTCTGGTAAAGCATTTATTATTATTATTTTTTTCCAAATAACTTATTTTCTTGCAACCTTCTCCAAGTATTAGTACCAGAGAGAGACTTAAAGTATAAGAAAATCCCTATACTGACTTTAGAGATAGAAATTTTCTGTTTCACTCTTTCCCATTCTGCATAAACAGAAATTGGTTATTTTTGAAAAGTGGCTAATACCAGGGGTTTGGCAAGAAAAGTACAAGATGCTTTTGAAACATCTTGCAGTGCCAGAAAGGAAAGAAGTGTTCAAAAGGTGATGTGGAGTCACATCAAGAAGACATAGAAGCCCAGTGGAAGGAGTTTCCAATGGCTGAATCAGGGAAAAATGAGGGAAACACTAAGTAGTTTATAATCTACCAGATTAAAAATATTCACCACTCTGTATTGATATAAATAAATAATGAAATAACAAAGGGAAGAGTTGAGAGTTCTTCCTTATAGTAAATACCAATTAACAAGTATAGAAGCAATTGGAGAAATAGAAGATCATTTGAAAAATGATCCAGTAATAGCTATTATAGGCAAGAATCATTAATGAATGCTCAAAATTAGTGGGTGAAAGTTTGATGAGAAATAGGATATTTGCTGAGACTCAAAGTATTTTTCCATGAAATACTTGTTGGTTACAGTAAGGAATTCTTACCATGGGGAAAGCATGGTAGACCTGACCTTAACCAAGAAATCAAAGATATCATCAGAAATGAGGATATTGACATTGTGTTCCTTTAGATAAGATTCACTAGAAAGGGCTCAACATAACTTTTATGTTATTCTCACCAAAAATGTATAACCTGAATTTAATTATAAAGAAACAGCAGATAAAGCAAAATTAAGATACATCCTAGAAATAATTAGTCAATATTTTCTAAAAATGTCAATGCCAAAAAAGACAAAGAGGAGCTGGAGCAGGGGCTCAGCGGTTACAGCACTTACCCTGCACTCGTGAATATGCCAGCTCAAACCCCAGCACCATGTGCACAACCGAGTCATGGAGCAATGAAAGCCATGTGAAAAACTAAATAAAAAGTTGATTCTGTCTTTCTCTCTTGCTCTCTCTCTTTGTCCCTCTCTCTTTAAAAAAGAAAGACAAAGAAAGGCTACAGACCTGTTCAGATCAGAGGAGACAAGAGATATGAAAAGTAAGGGCAAAGTGAGATTCTGGGCCAGAAATGTATGAGTGGGACAACTGGTGAAATTTTACTAAGTACCATAGTTTAGTTAATAGTGTAATATCAATGTTTAATTTCTGGGTGTTGACAATTTTACTATAGTTAAATAAGTATTAACATTTGAGGGAGCTGAGTTAGGTGTATCTACGAAGTACTTATACTATTTTTGCAACATTTTGCTTAGTAGGAAATTATTTTATAATAAAGATCTTTTTAAAGTGAAAATAGTGTTTAGGCTTATGAGGAGATCACAGACATGTGTAGATTCTTCCCTCAAATTTAGCTGGATTTCAAAAGCATTGATAGTGTTCATATACTTTATTAGCATGAAAACTTTATATATCATTAACTTCTTTTTCACCTCTCTCTAGGAGTTTATTTCTCTTGACTCTGTGTTACAGTTTAGCAATCAGAGATTGTGTGCATTATTCCACATGTGGTGGTACTGCTTAGAGATCGTGTTTTCTTTTTTTTTTTTATTTAACGGTTTATTATGATTTGTGTCATTTTAAAAACAGCAGTCCATTAAACCATGTAGAAATAAGTGTGCAAAAAGTCTGCAAAACAAAACATACTTTAAACATGCTTAAGTAGATCAGTTATCTGAAATTCCAGATTGTTCAGTCACTTCATTATTATGCTATGGCAGCCAAGTAATCCTTAACTTCGGTTGGAGTAAGCCGCCTAAATCCAGCTTCATTGCAGATTCCAACTTCTATGTTGTCTTCTGTCGTTTGCCCTTCAAAACTTTCCTTTAGGGTTAAGATGGCTGTATGAATGGCATCTTCAAGTTCCAAATCTTCATTATATCTTTTCTCAAGGAATGTTTTCCCATTCACATAGTTCTTTCCCATGGCAGTGGCCTTCCAGGCAAAGTAAGCTCCAAATGGATCTGATTGAAATAAATATGGTCGTCACTCAGTCCATCCACAAATAAGTAAAGAGACTCCAAATGGACGAACACCACCTGACTGGGTGTATTCTTGCATCACAGAAGCTACTCTCTGTACCAGTTGAGCTGTGGGAATGGGTTCTTGGTAAACAAGATAATACTGCTGAGTGAGTTTGCGAGCTCTGCACAAGCACTCTGTAATCTGGGCCCATTCCACTATAGACCAACCCTATATGTTTGGTAATTGGTTCCACTTTGTGTACACTTCGCTCATCATACAGAATGGATTTCTGTTTCTTCTCAGTTGCTAATACAACACCATTTGCAGCTTTAATTCCCACTGAAGGGGCTCCTCCAGCTACAGCAGTCAAAGTATACTCAATCTGGACAAATTTACCAGATGGGCTGAATGTAGTCATTGAAAAGCTGTAACGGCACTCCACCATCTTAACCCGGAGAGCCCAGAGATGGTGTTTTCTATCCCTTGACAAAGCCAGGCATTTTATTTACTTTTTGGCTGTAGCACTATACTAGGTCTGTGATTTCAGAGGTTTAAACGGTGATCTTAACATCCAGCTTCCGAATCATAAGACAGAGCTTTCAATTTTGTTAGGGAGGGCTTGGATTATCTGTGCTCCTTGTTCTGTGAATCATCCCAAATTATATGAATTCTTCTGCTGCTTTTTTGTTTTTTACCTTCCTGATCATTATAGGATTGTATAATTGCTCTGCAGTGCAGGAAATGCTTGCATCTTGGAACTGTCTGGTCAATAATGGGGCGAAGAGCTTCTTTGTAGAGCTTCTTGTTTGAGTCCTGACTTACAGTTCAGACAAATCAAAGTATTTCCGACTATTTGGCAACCTTATAGAAAACTGCCACATTCCACTAAAGTTCTCCCCAGAGAGCGCTCCCATAGGCCATTTCCAGGTTTATAAGCAATAAACTTGTTTTTGTGGGGGAGGCTAAGACAAATCTGAGTGCCAGGTGATGTCAGTCATCAGGATTCATCAAAACCCCACTGGAAGAGCAAGGAGATTTTATATAAAATAATTAAGAACTCTCTTACTGAATTGTGTCCTTAATATTTAACACCATGGCATTGGAGTCCTTTCAACAATGTAACACAAAACTATAGGGAGCTACTCTTCTGCAGTTTAGAAGCAGAGGGCTAGAAGGTCACTAGGGTACAATTACAAGACTAGGCTCAAGAATGAGAGACCAAGAGACTCAAGAGGTCATCATGCACCAGAGGCTATCTGAAATAGACCTTTTTCCCTATGTTGTTTTTCTGTTTACATACTCAGAGATGGTTCCTGATTACTAAATAATATTTGTTTTCCTTCAGTCGGGTACATATTCAACAATTCTATTAAATTGTTTGATTTAGATGTTAAATTTCATAAGGTGCATCTTCCCTGTAGTCCTTATTAGAAGCTTAAAAATGAACTGGTAAGACTTTTGTTTGTTAATATGTTACCTTTATCATTTCCTTCTCATAAGTTTTTTCTGCCATTACGTTTTCCTTAAAGTTTTAAAAAAATGTGTGCCATCTCTAAAACATGCTAATATAATCAAATAGGACTAGACCCTCCCTAGATTATTTATCATTTGATTCAACATCTCATTTTTCAAAATATTTTATGAACAAAATTGCTGAAGCATCCTCAAAGTGGCTTTTGTTATCTTGGTTCTTCATTCCTGAGAGTGACTCCTGTATGCTATGCATTTACAAATTTTTTTGGGGGGGTGCATTAGAAAAACATTTTTTGAAAGGAATACAGACCTAAGTTTCACATGTCTAATCTGCCATTCCAGCAAGGCCCCCCAAATGAAATCACATCAGTAGGGACCCTACATGGGGCACTGGACTTGAAGTCAGCAGTCTGGGGAGCCAACACACCTGTACATGGTGACTAGTCTGTGACACTGTCCTGGCCTGTGGGGCCTGTTTACTGGTATCAAATTACTTATTTCAAGACATCTTATCCTCAGAGCAGTATAGAGCCATTTAACGGCGATTCACACTAAGCTAATAAATAGTCTTTCCCTTATTGTTGGTTTATTTCTCCCCAGAATGTTTTTCCTCCTGTAATTCCAGCAGCTCAGATGGCTGAAGCAGGAGGATCGCAAGAACAAAACCAGCCTCAGCAATTTAATGAGACCCTTACGATGTGCTGGCTGCTGAAGGTGGGAACTGCTTCTAGGTGGCAACTAGAACCTTCCAAAGAAGTTTCCCATTCAGAGAACCAAATGATGCACGGGATTTTTGGATGTGGCCAGATTCTCTGCTCCTGCTGGCAAATGGAGTTTGGGTTGACTGCAGATTTCTGTGGCAAAAGTAGCCGGTTCTTAGTGTTAAAACTGGGAATTTGGGCTGGCTACAGATTTCTGCAGCGGAAATAGTGTTACCAGCTACCCAGTTAAGAGCTGGGTCATGTCTCCTACACCTGCCCCCATTGTTGAACGGTGCAGTACAGCTCTTGGGTGGAAGCACACCCCAGTAATTTGGCACCAATCTTCTTCCGAGTTCTTGTCTCAATAATTTGAAGAATAAAATCCATGGACAACCAAGGAAGGGAAGCGTAGAAGGAGAGAATTTAGTTGAAGAAGGAGAGTAGAGGCTCCATGATACTCAGGGTTACCTGGAAGCAGGATACCTGCATTTACAAATATCTTCATGTATTTTTTGAGGTGAGAAAACTGACTTTAAAAAATACCACTTTAAACTTTGTTGACAGAATTCAGACTGTAACTATTACATCATACTGTGATCCCCAAATCCCTGAAAAGCTGTAACAGATTATAGCTGGCTTTTGGTCTTGGGTGCATTTAAGTAACATAAATATCTACTTCTGGCAAATCATGCAGGGGTTTTATTCTCTCTAGAATCCAACTTATTTGAACACCAATCAAAAGGGAACAAAATGAGAATAAAATATATTATAAGCTTTCTTTTTTAAAAAGATGATTGATTAATTTCCTTTAAGTCTTTGGCCTAAATTTTAGTCAGGTCTTTTGGAATTAGTTTAGGCTCAAGTACATGCTTATTTTCGTGGTTTTTAAAGAAGTTCTACGTAGCCACTTTGAGATCTTCATTTAACAATGACATCATCATTGATGTCCAATAAATAGTACTTTCTCAATACGCATATGATACTTGGGAATGATATTTTAACCTATTAGAGATAAAACATGAAAGCAGTTACCTTAAATTACAATTGAACACATTTTCCTTGTCTTACATGTAATTCTCATAGACGCTTTGACTACAAAAGTCAGAATAATAATGTGAGTAAGGAATTAGGGAATTAAGTAAACTGTACATGTGGGAAGAACATTTTCCATCAGAAAACAGTGCTTTTCAGTTCCGAATTTTGTATCATTTAGATACAAGATAGATATATATGGAATTTATTTTTTAGATAATATGTTTTTCTAGTTTTAATATAGTATTTTTAGGTTTAATTCAATCTTCATGCATTCCCCAAGGAAAAATATCAGTAAAGTAAAGAGGGGTCTCAAAATAATTTGGGGAAGAACCTAATTCTTGTCTAGAAGTTTTCAGTTATTAGTAAAATAATCATTGTTCCACATTTTAAATAGTACAGTGTAATCATTAATAAAGGGCAGAGTACACATACATACCCAAAGGCACAACTCAATGTCCCAGCTACTTATAATCCCTGAAAATTCAAAAGGCATCAAATCACTTTTACAAAATCGGTTAAAGTTTAGATTGTAATTAGTCTTGATTAGAGTTCATCACAAAGGATCTAGACTAGAAGACAAAAAGAAGACCAGTGGGTAGCTGTGACAGAGCTAACAGGGGTAGGGTGACTTTACAATCCTTTCCAATTCTAAGATTCTTTTACAAGTCAAAAAACAAGGCTTAAGACCTTTGTTGTAGCACTGTACTATGTAATAAAGTTCCTATAAATAATGTATTATCATAATAGAATGGATTGTAATCGAACCAGCAAAGCATTATCATTTCTAATGGATCATACAAATAGTATTGATCCAAAAGTATTAACACTGTATTATCACAATAAAATACTAACTGTATATAGTGTCAAACTATTATTCTTAGTTTTCTAAAGGGAGCTCCAAAGACTATGACATTTGAATAACTCTGAAAAAGAATAGATTGCCTTAATTAAACTCTAACAATGAAAACATGAGAGAGCAAATTGGTCTTTTTTTCTCTAAGTGTTAGATCTATTTCTCTAAAGAATGGCCAAAATCATTTAAATGATAGAAAAACTAGTGAGCCCTTAAAAGGAAATTAACAACTTTTGTGGCAAATGTAAATCAATTTCTTTGGATTCAATCACTTTTCAGTTTGTTTTGCTTCCGATACTTTATTTGTATTTCCTGGTTTAAACTGTAATTGTAGGGGCTGGAGTGGTGGCTCAGTGGTGGCAGCGCTTGCCTGGCATGTGCAAGGATGCTGATTTGCATGCCAGCACCTCGTACACAACGAAGTGTCTTAGCAATGAAAGCCACATGAGAAACTAAATATAATTGATTCTCTCTTTCTCTTTCTCTCTCTCACTGTCCCTCTGTCTTTAAAAAAATTTAAAAAGCTGTAATTGTAAATAAAAAATATAGCATGAGAAAAGTGTTCCAAAGCATTTTTACCCCAAAAGACCTACAATATTCCAATATTTTAACTCCAGCTTCTAATATCCTCAGTCAAATTTTATTCAAAACTATTGGTTTTGATTAATGGTAGAAACCAAGCCAAGGCAGGAAAAAAAAAAATCAGGTATGGTGAATATAACAGTAGCACTAGTTAACAAAGCCTTCGTTTTGGTAACAGATTACCAGCCAATAAAATAAATTTACTTAGTTGTTGTTTTTTAAATATCTGAATTTTGGGTAAAGAATAAATCAAGACATGAAACTCTATCAGGGATAAATTCTAGTTCATTAATTTAATAGCGTCATTGACTATTTGTGTAAGAATATTTCTCCTTTAAATGAAACTAAACAAGTGGTGTAGAACTTTCAAAAAGTCATAAATAACCTTGGATTTGAAGTTCAAATTTTTCATTGTGGGGGCTGGAGCGGTGGCTCAGCAGTTACAGCACTTGCTTGGCATGTGCAAGTACCCAGGTTCAAACCCCAGCACCATGTACACAACCAAGTGTTGGAGCAATGAAAGCCACATGAAAAACTAAATAATATTGGTTCTGTCTCTCTCTGTCTCTTTCACTGTCCCTCTCTCTCTCTCTTTGAAAAAAAAATTTAGTATTTTCAAAATTTTAGTATTTAGTATTTTTCTTCTTTGTCTCAATAAAAATAATATTCTTAAAAGTATGCAGGTATGAAAAGGACACTGCTACTCAGTTCATCAGGTATGACATATTGACACACAATTTGCTTATATTTATGTGTCATTTTGACTTTTTACAGTTCTTATTATGTATTTTAAAATGCTCAATTTTCAGAAGTAACAAATGAATCAAAAGTGACAAACAGCAATACAAAGAGTCCAACTGTGTGTTACTATAAAATGTAACTCTTATAGCCCAAGACAAAAAAATTAGTAACTGTGATGATTTCATATAGGCAGTTGGAATAGAAAAGAGTGAACAAGAAGATATATATATATATTTTTTTTAAATTAGACCAGCAGTCCATTTGTCCCTCATTTTTTGGTGCATTGTGTATAAAAGTTTTATATAGCACATGAAGCTATTGAAGCATTTATGTGATTCTGAAGGAAAGCAGTGATTTTTCTGGTAAATCAGGAAAGTTTTCCCAGAATAATGGTAAATGAATTCCATCTAGAAAAAAAATTGCTAGAGTCAAATAAAAAACCAAAAAAAACAAAAACAGATACACAAGGCTTTATTCAAATCTTCAATCTTTATAGGAAAATAAATCTAAACCACACTAGAGGTATAAAAATCAGCTACTATTATAAAAATTATGATGATCAGCAGTAAAGTCAAAAGAGCAGCTGACAAAATTCCTTTGTTAAATGACAAGGGTGGATTGTATAATGTCAGCAACATGCAGTATGGAAGGAATATTTATTGTTTGGTGAGTACAATATTTCATTTTATAATTGAATGAACTTCTTTTAGTTCTGGTGAGGGACATAAGCAAAGGGAGAGGTATTTGAGATTTACCTGTTTTGTTTATGCTGTTGACTAAATATCAAGCTTTAGGAAATGATTCTTTTCACTTACATAACAGTGACTGTAAGTGTTATCATGGAGACAGGAAAGTTTCACTGATTTGGTACTGACAGAACTTTATGTTCAGCAGGGAACGGCATTGTAAATAGAATAAAAGAACTCACACATTGATTTTGTCACAGAAAACAGTAGGTGGTTGGTTTAATATTGAAGAAAATTATGAAAAATGTGAATATAGCTAAATTATAGTCACCGAGATTACATACTTTCAGAATTGTGCAGAGAAGTGGGTAGCAAGTAAGCGACTGATTGCTTTTCTGGGGAAGAAGTTCACACAGTTTCAAAAAAGGGATGATATAAAACATTTCCACATAGATGAAATAAAGACCATTCTTATGATTTCAGGTTGCTTGCTTAAGTGATGTATCTCAGAAATATTTCAGTATCTTGACTGGTCTGAATTGATCACTTTTGGGCTGAAATACCATGATTTTAAAAGTTGAGGATAACATATCAAGATTTCCTCAAACCAAACTAAGCTGTGTAAGGCTTGATTGCTAAGAATTTGACTGTTTCCCAGAGTGCATGATTTTCTTCACCCATCAGAGGCAGAAATCAATGATGCATTATGAATCATATTTTAAAACCACATTCAATAGCTGTGAGAGAACATGAAAGGCGTGGACTCCTGGAAGTGAGCTGGTGGAAGCTGTTAGCCTCCCAACAGCGATTCTTTCCCTTCCCCTCACTATGGAGCCACCATTTTGTTCAGCTCCAGAGGATGAACATTGGCTGTTCTAACACTTATTGTGCACGACACAATGTTCATGACCATTTGTCCTTGCCTTTTGTGCAAGATAACAATGGTAATTCCATTCCCCTTTGTTTGCACATAGGAATAGCAATGACATTATCCTGAGAAAAGACATAAGGTGAGGTATTTGGGGACCTCTGAAAAAGACTAAAGAGAGAGTAAGCTATCATACTAAGGATAACAGAAAAAAGATCGAGACTGCATGTTTTTTTTTTTTTTTTGGTATTGGGGATTGAACCCAGGGGTGCTTAACCACTGAGGCACATCCCTATTTATATTTTATTTTGAGACAGTGTCTCGCTAAGTTGCTTAGGGCCTCACTAAGTTGCTGAGGCTGGCTTTGAACTTGCGATCCTCCTGCCTCAGTCTCCAGAGTTGCTGAGACTTCAGGTGTGTGTCACCACACCTGGCAAGACTGCATTCTTGATTACATTTCTGAGCACTAAACAGAGCCTAGAACATTCTACGGACTTCAATTTGTATGAGAAAAATAGACCTCTCTTTGTTTATGCCAATATTATTGAATATTCATTACTTGCAGTCAAAGGCCTTTTGAAAAGATACAAAAATAGGGACACAATTCTTTAGACACAATTCTTTAGAAGAAAAATATTTCTCAAACATAGCATCTATTGACTATCAATATTTGAAGTTTTACTCCTAGATGCTTCTGTACATGTTATGGTACATAAAATTAGGTTCATCCCATGCTGACGTGGTGGGATGTCTAGGGAGCCATGACTTAAACAGTATATCTGGCAATGCTATGTTTTAAATGGAGAAAGCAAGTCAATATGAAGTAATTTTTTTGTTGTAAGAATAATTTGAGTAAGCTTCCTTATTTATTAAAAGTAAGGCAAGGTATTTACCTTGCTTTACCAAAAGTCTATTAACTAGACATTTTTTTTCTGTCGTAGAAATCCTCTTCCTCTTGATAACTACAGATCAGAGAGGATGTGGAGGGAGTGCACTGTTCTTCCTAAAGAGTTCAGAGACTTCTGAAAGGGGAGGTATCAAGGCCGCAATCTTTTTTGCCTGAGACTTAAGTTAGGGAAGTCTGTTGGATTTGCCAAGGTGACTCTGTTCAAGGCCCAGTTGTAAGGAGAAGGGAAGCCACTAGAATAAAATGACCATGTATTTAAAATGGACAGAACTGATGGTTGAGAGGAAATTAAAGGGGAATAGTGACAGACCCATTATTCCCTATGACATCCATTCATTGTTTGTTCCCTCTTCCATCCATTTGTCCTAGGACCTGTCCCTCTCCATCCAATAGTAGCTATGAAACAGAGTTTCTGTAACTTCAACACCCCTGCCTTTGTTAATGTGGAATAATTTTGTGGTAGCAAAACAATAAAGAATTTTGTTTTCCCTTCAAGAGCAATCATAGTAGAGGCAGGGATCAGCACACGGACAACGGACAATAGAAGGGTCAACAGTCATACCAACTGGGCAGGTCCCTTTGGAAGAGTGTTTCCTCACCAAGTGAAGTTCCTCCACAATGGAGAAACTTATTTGCTGTTTCAAATGTAGATGCCTGTGGGGCTCAAGCCAGTAACATAAATGAATTGGTTTGATGTAGTCATTGATTAACTGATTGAGCCAGCTGCTGTTTGTCAGGCAAGTGCTCTAAGCACTTGGAAGGTATTAGGAGAAAACCTAACCTACCCCAATCTATGCAAACAAACAAACAAACCAAAACCAAAACCAATTTATGTCTTTGAGAAGCCTAAATTCTAGGAGGGGATATTTATCATATACTCCCTAGGTATCCCTGGGGATTGGTTTTAGCCTTGGACCCTCACGTATACCAAAAATCTACAAATGTTCAAATCTTGCATAAAATGGTGAAATATTTACTTCCTCTATTCTTTAAATTATCTCTAGAATACTTATAATACTAAATACTATGCAAATGTTATGTAAATAGTTGTCATGCCATGTCATTCAGAGAATAATGACAAGAAAGAAAATCTTTATATATTCAGTCCAGATGCAGGTTTTTTTCCTCAATATTTTTGATCTGCTGTTGGTAGACTCTGTGAATGTGAAAGCTCTGGATACGGAAGGTAAATGTTGACTAACAAACTGCGTGTTAACAATAAAACAGAAAGTTGGGGGCTGGGGATGGAGCTCAATAACAGAGCTCCTGCAGAGTGTGTAAGGCCCTGGGTTTGATCCTTAGCACTGGGGGGAAAAAGGGAGCACTTGCCCTGCCTAAAGGAGGTGTTGGGGTAGACAGTAATCAGTGCCTTCAAAGACTGTAGTTCAGGCCTGTGAGATAAGGACTCCAAAGAATGGGATAAAGGAGGAAACTGAGAAGGGAACCTGGCTGCCTCCCTTATCTCCAGTCTTCAGGTAGGGATCAAAGCTGATCGGCCTTGGCTGTCAAGTAAAAGAATGTAGTCATAAAACGTCTGAAGAAATCTATCCATTCAGTGGGCGTGCAACCTGTCCTATATATTTCCCTGCTTATAGGCGCAGGGTGGCCCTTCATTGGGCTGGGAGTGCGTGAGTAATAGAATGTCCAAATCCTTTCTGTGAAGTCCTCCAAGTTCTTTCATTGGGATTGGTAAAAAGTGCACTGGGGCTTTCTCAGCATTGGGGTTGAACAGGGCAGTCAAAGTCAGCCTCAGGTGATCCTTGCAAGCAGGAAGGGGGCCCTGTGTCACTAGACCTAATGATTCTTTGAAAAGAAATCACAAATCTGTATTTTTGTATTTAGTTTTCTGATTTGTTAAATGTAGGAATGAATTCTGATTTAAAATATTTTGGGGATTATGTTTGTGTAAGATGTTATGAGGATGGATATATAGGGGAAGTTTTGTGATGCATCCACAGAAATTTACTTCATTACTATTAAAACTTCTTGTGATCAAAAGTTATTACTAAATAATAATGTCAAAGAAAGTATTGCAGAGACTAAAATGTGTGGTCTAGATTCAAGTTTCCATTTACAACTTTGTTTTAATAAACTTTTTCATTGCTGTGACTAACTAAAAGACCCAACAAGAACAATTTTAGGAGGAAAAGTTTATTTGGGGGCTCATAGTTTCAGAGGTCTCAGTCTGTACGTGGCTGACTCCATTCCCTGGGGCTCAAGATGAGGCTGAATATTGTGGCAGGAAAGTGTGGCAGAGGCAAGAGGGTCAAGGCATAGCTCACAGTGCAGAGAGAAAAACTCCACAAGTATATACCTCAAAGGCATGCCCCAATGACCCACCTTCTCTAGCCACACCCTACCAGCCTACAGGGATTAACTGATTGGGTTAAGGCTCTTAAAACCCAATCATTTCACTGCTTTGTCACACGTGAGATTTTAGGGGACACCTCACATTCAAACCATAATACAACTTTTGTTATGTAAGGGGATTTTTTTTTAAGAGAGAGAGAAATGGAGAGAGGGAATCAATTTTACTTAGTTTTTCACGTTGCCTTTGTTGCTCCGACACTTTGTTGTATATGTGGTGCTGGGGTTCGAACCCACAGACTCACGCATGCAAGCCAGGCGCAGTAACCACTGTGCCACTGCTCCAGCCCCTATAAGGTGACTTTTTGGTGGAGAAAAATTTCAAAGCTATAATATCTACTCACTTTATTTGTTCACTCTTCCAACCATCAAATTCATTTAAAACGAATTGTTGAGAATCTATTATGTATTGTTCTAGTTGCTGTGGTTGGATCAGCTAACAAAGCAGATTCTGAAACAGTCAATGAATATATTACATAGTAGCATAGAAAGGGATTCATGCTACAGGGAAAATTAAGTAAGTGGGGTGGGAATGCTGGATAGAGGGAGGGTGGCAATTTTTGGCAGTTTAAAGTTACCCCAGTAAGAAGTGATCCAGTTGTGCTTGGCACTGCTCTGATAGAACATAGTGCTGGGGACAAGGAGTGGATATTGTCCTGCTCTGAACAAACCAGGACTAGTGACAAGTGCAATTTTCCTTGGGGTACCTTGAGGTTGCATTAACTACACTTGCCAGCTGGCAGTATAGCAATCTACCTGAGGCTATTATTGCCAACTGTGATGGTAGTGGTCTGCGGACATAGATGGAAAGGTTGGTTATGATTTCAGTAAAATTAGTGAGAAGCAATCATGTGGCAGTTTCTGGTGTCACCTTCCCTAATTGAAAATCAAAGAATTGATGTAGCTTGTACACAGTCACCCAGAAAACTAAGAATTTTAAAAAGAAAATTGCTTGCAGGTCTATGGCTGGAACTAACATACTCCCTGCCAGCCCTGTCCCATACTCACTCACTTGTAATTCTATATAAGTAGCATATTTTATTTTATTTATTAATTATAGCTCTGGAGGTGGAACCCAGGGCCTCACATATGCTAGGCAAGAGCTTTACCACTGAGATACACCCCAGTCCCTGTAAGTATTATATTTTATACTGATTTATACTGAATGAATTTCCTTATGCTATTAGTCTGCAGAATAATGACTTTTCATGACTGCATAGGTTGCCATTAATTGCACACAGATTTTTTATTTAAATACTCCCTGATTGTTGGGCATTTAGAAAGTTTCTATTCATTATTACACTACACTTAGTGTAAGGAAAGAAGTAAGTAGAGGAAATAAAGAGACAAGAGAGTGGTGGCAGATCAACAGTAACACAGGGTTATTGGGAGGGGAGCCCCTGTTCCACTTACAGACTGGGATAGATATAGAGGACTAAGGTAAAAGATTAGGGCATTGCTAGGGAGTTGTCAGGGAAAGGTCCTTTCTTACATGAAGTGTTTAGGGTTTTTTTTTGCATGATGATGGAGTATTATGGGGGGGTCTGGGATTTAGGATTAGGTGAGTCTCAGGTTTAGTGATTAGTTAGGTCTTGCTCTAAGATGGAGGATAAGATTTGAAATAGCATTGCCTAGGTCAAGTTCTACCTAACACATAGCAGTGAACATTATTATCTATAAATCTTTTTCTGAAAGTGTATATTTTAAGACTTCTTTCTAAATTATGTTCCAAACACAATTGTGTGCACCAGTTTATATGCCTTTCAAAATGGATGAGGAAGACCATTTCCTATGCTTTTCCCAATACTATATATTATTATTTTAGAAGCTCCACAAACATTTTTAGCCTGAGTGGTGAAGAATGGAATAATCATTTTATTTTTATTTCTTTGAATGCTCTAAATTCTAAGAAAACTTTTATTACTGGATCTTACATGGGGAATCTGCTGAGTGACTCCCCTTGTGAATTGTTAAATCTCATTTATTTATTTTTTAAAGATGGAGAGAAGGAGAGACAGAGAGAGGGAATCAATTTTATTTATTTTTTCATCTGGCCTTTGTTTCTCTGACACCTACTTGTGTATGTGGTGCTGGGGTTTGAACCTGGGTTCTTGTGCATGCCAGGCAAGTGCTCCAACAGCTAAGCCACCTCTCTAGTCCTAAAACGTCTTTTTAGATTGACCTTTTTGGTACAAGTTTATATGCTGGCTAGCTATATGACCCTGGATAATTTGGTGAAGTCCTCTGGGACTCTTTCTTTGACTAAAGATTCTTCTCAAATTCTGAAAGGAGAAATGTGATGCAGTTAATATATGACTTTTTTTCAGGGTTTGCATCTATTTTAATCAAATCCAAACAGATTAAAGGGTGGGGAAGAGAGAACAGGGAAAGATCAGAGGAGGGGAAAAGAGATCATGTGACAAGCATCAGTGAGACTGTATCATGTGACTGGATAATACAGCTACAATTTACTGTGCCTTTTTCCTTGCATTTGTGACCCAAGCTCCTGCACTTCCTACTTTGGCCTCTCACTGCGTGTGAGTCCTGCCAAGAATTTCTTGAGAGGATACAATATCCCATGTGGGTAGTCCTTAGCTCAGTCCTACTGCGTTTATGTGCTTCTGGCAAGCACAGTGGCTTGGGGATGGAGTTGAATTTGGTGGCTCCTCTCAAGTCCAGGTCTCTTGTGCCTTTATTTCCAAGGTCTTTGCAATTGGCTTTTTTTTGTGTGTGTGTGTGCAGTGGTTCTAGAATATAACATCAGGATTGGGGGTGTTGATGTAAGACTCTTAAGTTGCTTTTTAAAACTGAATAGGACAGAACTGCAATTTTCTACATTGAATATTTTTAAACATTCACATTGCCTGCAAAAATTATGAAAAATAACTTGATTTTACATATACTTTACAGCTTCTAGCTTTTAAGGTATTTGCATATTTTCAACAGAAAATGAATTATGTCCAGTCATAAGATTTTTGATTGTCAATAAAACATTATGATGCAATTTTTATCCTACTATATTCATACCTGTAATACTCCCTCTAGTGGTTCACACTATTTATATATTGAGCATTCCAGATGGACTTCATTTCCAGGTCTCCTGTATTGATGCTTAAATATCATAGCCTTTCCTCATCTTTCCATCCAGATCCACTATTGTTTTTTAATGTATTATTTAAAAAGCAAGAGTTAAAATGGTGTTGATTATTTTTGTCATTTCTATTTGACATAAAAGGAAACAAGGTAGTCAATGAACTCAGTTTGACAGAAATTTATTGAGCAATATCTGAGGAATACTAATGTAAACAAAGAACAACAGGACAGTCTGTGTCCTCAGGGAGCTGACAATCTTGGCAGCTGGGTAACAATCTTGGCAGATGGGTAACATCTTTCTCTCTCTCTGGAAGATAGCGTTTGGAGTATTTGGAGTATTTACACTGGCATCTGGTTCTGGTTTTTAATTTCTGACTTCCTCACTAGCATCTTCTGAGACCTTCATGAGCTGCTGGGTTTGTAGTCCCATGGTCTATGCTGCCCTCCACAGCCTAGTCCTTTCAACACACCATAAGACCCCTGTGCATCTTCTGGTCTTCTCTTAGTGCTTATTCCTCTCGAGGAAAGAGAAATGGGAGCAAGGGAAACTTCCCACTGCTTGACTGCCCCACTCTGAGTCTCATAGGAAACTTTGATGGGGGATTGTGTCAGTCTATCATAACTTTATTTTCACTTTACTGCTGTCTGTAGATTTAGTCTTGATGAGCGCAGAAGGTGAACATGTTGCATGTCTCCCTCCAAAGGGCTCTTGTACCTACAATCTTGCATCTCCTAGATTTCCTTCTCTCCTGAACTCCAAGGACTCAGTCAGGCAGGGTGCAAGAAACTTCAGCTTTTCTGCCAAAATTTGTGATAGAAGGGCCAAAAATTAGTGTCTGTCTCTAGCTCCTTCCTAATACTTCCCTCCTGCCCCTTTGGAAAAGTGTTAGTCTTGTTTCATGACACAGATAGGAAAGGGTTACAAGAAAGATCAGTTAACTCCTCCCTTGTCCCAGGAAAACAGATATTCCAGGAGGAGGGATGTCAACTTTGTCAAAGCTGCCCAAAATTTGAGGAGGGGTGGGCGAATGAGATATGATATTTCATTTGGAAATTAAGAGGCCATTAATAGTTTTAAGAATACATTTCAGGGCTTTGGTAGAGCAGGGATGGAGGAAGAGTGGGAAGAAGGGAAGCAGTGTAAACAGTAGGTGAGGATGTTTAACATCTCACATTTATTGAGTGCTTACTAGGTGCTATGTAATGCTTTAAGTGCTTAGAGGAATTATTTAGTCCCCCAAACAACATTCTTCCTCTTCCCTACCCCCTGCACTGATAGTTTTTTAATCTGTGGTATAGATGTTTAACTTATTTATCGAAGGACACACAGTTTGGTAATGGAGAGGGAAGCCTGGCTTCCAAGCCCACATGCTGCACAATGGAAGAGGGCTTGTGGTGAAAAATCAGAGAGCACTAGCTCAAGAGGAGAGAAAAACCCAGGATTTATTTTAGAAAGCAGGAATTTACTTTAGAATAAGGGCACCTGAATAGTTGCAGAGAGGAGATGGAATTGGTGGAGTAGGAGAAAAATCCACCTTCAATAAACATTCATTTCATCACTAACACAAAGAGAAGAAGAGGTAGGTATAACAGAAGACCACAGTGAGGAGTACAGTTGGAAAGATAGGTCCGAGTGAGGGTATCAAGCAACGCTGAGGCTGGAGTAGGGTGTAGAGACAGTGCGAGAGAGAGGAGTCTTAGAGTGGGGTGATGGATCTCAGAGGATGGAGATCAATCTGGCTGAAAGTGAGATGGAATCCTGGGACTCCTGGGGCTGCATAAGCTTTCTCCAGTCATGTCCTGATGAATGCAATAAGTAGTCAAATTGAAAGAAAGGAAAAATTATTGAGTCCAGTTGATGTTTATGATTATTATCACTGTTATTACCCTATTATGTGGCAGACACTATGCTGTGTATACCATTAGTACATATTTTTCATATCAGCCTTACCTAATAAAGATTATTACCCTAATTAAAACAAAGTGAAAATTGAGAAACAGAATATCAATAATTTCCTCATGGTTACTCAGTCAGTAAATGGTGGAGCATACATTGAGACTCAGGTGTGATGAAACTGAGGGCACTTTCTAGCCCAGCATGGGTGGCTGTGAAACAGGGCACCAAAAAACGACACCTGAGGCTTTGAGCAGGAAGGAAGGGCTGGGGGAGACTGTAGGGAAGATGGACGTGAGGCCACTCTGTTGCCACGCTCCAGGTGAATCTACCACCCAAGGGTGGAGTGAGCCTGGAGTAGACACCATCCGAGAATTGTTTGCCTTTCTCATGAGAGTCTTGGCAATTTGAAGGCAGAAAAGTAGATGATAAGAGGTGGCAGAGCGGGGGACAGATAAGATGGTCGGGTGAGTGAGCTCTCCTGGAGGGGGAATCCTCTTCGGATGTAGGAATGTGATATATCATTTAGAGTCAGTTTACCTCCAGAACCTTTTAAATGTAAACTTTTGGTCTAATTTTTTATTGTGTAAAGGAAAGCCTTGGTATTTTACATTTCCTTCTCTCAGTCTTTCACCTTTCTTTGAGATCACACAATGTAGTGGGAGTTCAGAGGTATAGTAGCCATGTACGCTGTTGGTAAAGAAGTCTGCATCTTCAGAACTGATTGAGAATCTGTTTTTCTAAAAATTCTGTTGTTGATGTCTATTTTCTTCTCATGGCCATGTAGATGAATAGATTCTCACCCTTTATTTTACCTTTGTAAACAAAATAAAAGATGATATCTGTTCAAAACAACATTTAATAAGAAAAAGCCAGTTTGGAAAAAAGGTCAGCAAGATACAAGGACGTGTGATATTTGCTGAATGCGCCTGTCAGAGCAGTCTGATCAGTGCAGATGGGCCAACAGAAACAAGACACGATTAAGATGAAACTCTTTGCTCCAAGTTTGCTAAAATGTGAGTTTATGAATCCTGAGAGGTAGGAGGCCAAAAAAGATCTAATTGTCTTATTTAACTTGGCCCTTTACATGGATAATCCTTGGCTCTCTCTGCAAATATCACACTTTTGTCAAACTGACCTTACTCTAATGTTTTTCTTTTTATAAATGTGAAATACTTTTGATCATCCAATAGTAACCCAACTAACAAAGTTTTCAACTATAAATATAGACTATGCCTTAATGAAAACCATATTACCAGTGGAAATAGGCCCATTTCTTATTATCATATTCTAGCTCAAATAGTTCACACAGCTGGATCTCTAAAGGAGCCCAGAAAAATAGTTCAAGAAACATTCCTGTTGTAAGGATTCACACACTCAGTTCAAATATAATTGTAAAAATAAGAGACCAGGTCATCTAGAGAAATAAAACCTCATAATTAGGAAAGTTTAGAATGTTGTCCACCCCAAACTGTCTTTGCTAAAGGAATGGGAGAGTTGGGCAGAGATTTATACTGAAAGCAAAATCCTAATCAGACTTAGTTCTTACACTAATTTGCATAAGATTTATATTGAAATATGTAATATTTCTGAAGGAGTTGTAGCTTCCTAATTTTATTTCTTTATCAAGTTGTCCATAAAACTCTTGAGGCTTTGGTTCAAGGAGACCAGAGGTCTAGTCCAAACACAGCCATCAAGTCACAATGAGCCTTTAGGCAGAGCACTCTCTGGGACTTCACAACCCATCTGCAAATGAAAGTTTGAACCAAATGGTTGTCAGGTTCTCATCTGGCTCCAACCACATATAATTCTATTTGACTTTCTTCTTTTTGAATAATCTGGAGTTGAATTGAAGTTGGAAGAAGAAGGGGGTTTATTGATGCCTTTATCAGTTTTTGTCTTTTAAAAACTTTAGGAGAAGACTATTCCCCTAAGAAACCAATGTGTCATGTCCTAAGAAAGCTGGCTTCTGATGGGAAATACTTCAGTGCCTAATGAAAGCAGAGGGAAAGAGAGGACCCAAATGAAGGCAGACCGGACAGAGATGGCTGCAACCTTTGGCACTGAGGTTTCATAACTGTCTTTGACTCACAGAGACTGAATACTTGACTGACTGTCTTCCTGGGGCTGTATAAGAACATTCTGAAAAAAGAAATGTTAACAGCAGGAGTGACCTTCTCTGGGTTTAACGATTCATTGATTGTAAAAGATGTTTTACCTGGGATAACAATGAGTGTGTATTCCTAGATTCTAAACCCACTGATCTGGAACCAGACCCCCTCCCAGAAGTGTGCTAAGTGGCAAGGGAAGTCTGACTAGAGTTTATATTTATCTAAGAGATAATTGAGTGAACTAAAAGGCCTTTTATTATCCTTATGTGGATTACGTACTTTGTAGGGTATCCACAGACATGATTAAAACCATGTGTATCCCTGTCTCTCTTCTGAGCACCTTCTCTGAAAATCAATCCACACATGCTCAGGAATGCAAACCAGACTCATTTTAGAGTCAGTGTAAACAAATATAATTAAGGAGGCGAATTTACTTCCTAAATTATCTAATGCTTCTGCATTAAAATAGACATGACTTTTGGCTGCTCCCATCTGCTCATGTATACGATTGTTGAGTTCAGATCTGGTTTTCCTGGAAAGACAAATTTTAACCTCAGCAGGCTTGATCTAGTCTACCATTTCCATGTTCCCTGTTGTGACAGGCAATTTATGGAAGTTACCATCTCAGAATTTTAAATACAACTTTCTTAAGACTGGAATCAAGATAATCTCATACAGATACTATTTTAGGTAAAACTAGGATCTAGAGGAGTGATGCTGAAGTGAGCAAAACCACATAGGATCTTTTAATCAGAACTATTATTATTTTCTTTAAAGAGAAAGTGAGAGAAAGGGACTCAAAGAGAAAGATAGAGTTCATTTTATTTTTCATCTGAGTTTTGTTTTTCCTCCTCTTAGTTGTATGTGGTGCTGGGGATCGAACCGGGGTCCTTGTGGAAGCTGGGCAAGTAAGTGCTCTACTGATGAGCCACCTCTCTAACCTTCAGAATTATTTTTGTTATATGGAATAGAAAAAAAGAAAACGGACTTGCTGTTGAGAAATAAATCCAAAAGTCTTTGAAAATTCCCTTCAAAATATTATTTTAATATATTCTTGCTAAAATATAAGGACTTAAATCAAGTCAAATGTCTTGATTCTCACAGAGTTGCATATTATGTCTTCCTGTGTTTGTTACTTTCAGTTAAAGCTAGAAATGGGTTGGTAGCCAGTGTCCTACTTGTTTCATGCTACGACAAAAATTTGGTCCACAGAACTAATGCTATTTTCTGGTTAAGGAAATTTTAAATTATAAGTATTCCTTTAGAAAATATCAATAAGTTGATAAAATAAGAAAGTGAATCTTAGGAGAGTAATTAAAAAATATCAGCCACTTTCCTTTGATAGTTGTTCTTATTTATTAAATGTTCTTGCTCATTTTATTGTAGACATAGAAATTCAACTAACATGTCTGTGTCCTTGATATTTTACTTTAAAGGTGTTAAAACATTTAAAATTAATTTTGGATCATAAAAGCAATAAACCAATACATTCTCCTGGTAAAAATTAAAACTCTGAAAATACAGATAAAGTGCTTTTTTGTTTAGCAATTGGAATTCAGGTGTCCTGTCCAGATGTGAACTGCTTTATGCTTGGTATATATATATTCTCCCAGATCACTGGCTATTATGTATTTCTTTGAAAAATCTAGAAAACTGCTGTGGTTTGACACTGTAATGTCCCCTAAAAGCTGAAGGCTTGGTCCCTAATGTTCAGAGGTGGGTTTGGGAGAAGTGACTGGATCATGAGGGCTCTGACCTCATCAATGGATTATTCCATTCTTTATTTTTTTAGTGCTTGACACTTAGATGAATAAATAGTTGGTGCTTGATTAATATTTTTTGAATGAATAAATATATTTTGGGGAAAAAAGAGTGTTGTACTGGGAAAGAGAGGGGCTAGGCTTCTGTGAATGGCTTTGTGTTCCCTGGTAAAGTAAAACTGCTCCAGCTTTTATTTCAGAAATTAGGTGGTGGTACACTAGATGTCAAAGATCTTGCTCATTGCTATACTTTGTGGTTTTGATTTTGGGGGGTAGGGGTGATTAAAGAGATTTCCACAGTGCTCTACACACTTAATAAATCAGATACTTAAAGAAGTATCTGATTAAGTCAGTTTTACCTAATTCTCACAGTATAAAAATGTAGCAAAATGTTGACTATATGTTCACAAATTCATCTTAAAAGAATGAATAAAATGAAAAAGTCAGAGGTTGAGACAGCTTGTCACATTGAAAGAAAATGTTGATTGATGTAGGTATTAATCTTAACTATTAAAAGCAGAAAACAGATCTAAGAATATAAGGAGAAATATCATTCTGGTTATAATTTCTTAGGGAATTATTATACATCTTTATAATAAGGAATCTTGATTGAATTCCTATTTTTAAAAAGAAAAGTATATTACAATTAAATGGAGACAATAAATTGTTTATTAGGTGCTTTCTTTGTCCTAGATTCTTGATATTGACTTATTAAAAGGTAGGGACTATACTATCTTTTTAATCAAATGCCCCTAACTGCTGCACACCAAGAGAATCCCTGATATTCTGTTTCAATTAGCAGAGTTCTTTTAGAATTGCTGTAAAATGCTCCTCAGAGAAGCTGGGCTAAATGTACAATTACAAGCCTGAGGGAAAAAAAGAATACCTATGAAAATATAAATGACTCATTTTCCCTAAATTTCTCTCCTACTTTTGTGACAGTAGAAGTCAAAAGAAAGTAAGCAAGTCTTGCAAAAGCACTTTTACTGAAAGGAAAGTCTTCAGAAATTTAAAAAAATGAAAAGTAAAAGATAACAAAAATCCCAAATTATCATATCACTACCAAGTAATTTACTTTTATGATTTAAAATATTTGAACCTTCAACATGTTAAATATTTTTATTATATGGAACTTAGTTTTGATTACTTAAATTACTATTTTCTTAAAGTCAATATGGCTCCAATTAAATTATCAGAGTTTTATTTAAAACTATCTGACTAGATCTCCCCTAAAGGTTTTATTCCTAAATTTTTCTTATGTTGATATATTCCTTTTATTTCTTCAATAACAACAATCTTTGCTTTAGAATTCTTTTATAAGATTAATATGGTATCTGTGTAGATACTCATTATTATGTTATTAGTTTTCGCTAAATTATTAAAACTTTGGCCTTATACTCTAAAAGCTTTTTGAAAATACTAATTTAATAAGCATCTCATAATTTCTGTAAAATAATAACTTTATTTTTTAGGACTAAGAGACAGAGGGATTCAGTAACTTATTTGTGTCAGTATCAGGATTTCATTACAAAAGAAAAAGCATATAATCTTTCTTATTTCTTTCTTTTCTTTTCTTTTCTTTTTAGACAGGGTTTCACTAAAGTGCTGAGGCTGGCCTCAAACTTGGATTTCATGCCTCAGCCTCCCTAGTTGTTCGGATTATAGGCATGCACTGCCATGCCTGACTGTCTTTCTTTTTGGTTATTTGAACAGTAGCTATAATTTATTAAAGTCTTACAATGTGCCAGTTAAAGTAGGTTATGCCATTGAAACAGGATATTGAGCAATAATTAGTGGCTTAAGAAATTTAGAAATTTATTTCTTCTAGTAAGAGGTCTGAGCTGGAAATTCCAGTTATTTAGGGATTCAGACTCACAGTGTTCTCAGTGGTCACTCCAGTGGCTGTCCCAATGAGTAGGAAAAATGAGCGTGGAGAAATGTGTGTGCAAGGTTTGTGGTCTAGGAATTACCATTTTCCTAACATTCCATTGGGTGGGGCTTCATCACATGACCACATTAAGGTACAAAGTAGACTGGGAAATGTAGTCTCTGGCTGGATGACTACTTACTTCCCATCTACAACTCTACCCTCCTGTTAGATGGGGAGCATAGCTGGCACATTCTGCCATGGCATTTTATACAATTATGTGATTTAATTACTATTTTGGATGAACAGAATTTTATAGAAAGGGTAACTGATATGAGAGGTTAAGTACTTTTCCAAGGTCATACAGCTTTAAGTGCCAGAGTGAAAATTTGAACTTAGACCTGTCATCGGGTTTTTTTTTTGTTTTTGTTTTTTTCCTTCAAAAATATATTTTGTCTATTAGTTCAGCATATTCTTACAAATTGAAGAGATTTGTTGGTACATATTCACATACGCAGATGTAATGATAATAATGTAACTTGAACTGGATCCTTATCCAGTATTTCCCCCACTTTTCCACTCCCCACTCTCTTTTCTCCGATGTAATTCCCTCCATCACATATATAAATGTCCACATACACAACTATGTTCTTAATCTCTATGCCATGCAGTATAATGAAAGGTGGAATATAGTCCAATCAGTGGGGTTCAGTGAATTGGAAATACTTCTTTTCTTAAGACAGGCTTCCCATGGCTCCATAATAACTACCTGGTACAAAGACTAAATGATCCTGAGTGTTGTCTGGCTTGGAATTTAATCTTCAGGTCTCATTACAACATTCTCTAAAATAGTTAAGGACATTCTGGAAGTTTTTCTGATTTAGTGGCATTACTTCCATTTCAAATGCATTTTTCATAACCCATTTTGCTATGTTGGGCTAAATCCACAAGCATTCCTACAACTTTTCCCCTGTTTTTTTTTTCTCCTTTTTAAATTAAGAAACTGGAAGACTTGAAATTCTCTAGCTTCCTTCATCCAGTGGTGGGATACAGTTCTACCAACAAGACAGAGAGAAGTCTTCTGAGACTGGCTTCCTTTCATAAATAAAAAGACAAAATCTCTCAAGGAGAAAGAATACTTTGTGCCTACATACCTCATTTTTTCCTAGAATACAGGTGTGATTTCTGGAGGTGCATTGGCCAAGTAAGGACCCTGAGGATGAAGATACTCTAAGATCGCAGAGCAGGAAGATGGCAAAGTTCTGGTAGACACTCATAATCCACCCTGGAGAGCATATCTCTTGTGATATTTTTTATTATTTGCTGCTAAAAGTAATCCATGTACATTCAATATCTTATCTCCCTTTACCTCCCTCCCTCTTCATTTACCCCACCACCCCACCCTTCTCATCCTCATTGTTTGATTCAGAGAGTGGTAACCTGAAGGCAATCCAGAATTTAGCATTTGGATTTAACTGTGCTATAAGTGCTGTGCACGTTTCAGTGAGCAGGGAACAAAGCCGGGTAGTGTGGTAGGGACTGTAAGAAATCACTCCCATTCTCCTTTTGTTCTTTGCAATTCCTAGGGATTATCCTCCTTATTTACCTAAACATATTTGTATAATAATTTCAGTAGAGGGAGCAGTGATGTGTTCTTCCAAACTCTAGGAATGGGGATGAAAAATGAGTCATCTTCTGGTTGGTAACAGCTTCCTTTCCTCACTGGAGTTTTGTGAGAAGTTGTTTGATTAACTTGTGGTAAACATGAAAAAATGAACTGACCTTCTGAAAGGATTTCCCTTAGCTGAAGATCTAAAGGCCTTGGAGGAAAGGATTTCTCCATTTGTATAGAAAGGTCATTTGAGTTTTAAAGTTAAGTAGGCTCCTTTCCCATCCCTAGGTGTCTTACTTTGTGAATCCATCCTTAAGCCAGGCAAGGACCCTGTGCTGAGGACTGAGAAGGAAGAAGCAGCTAGAAATCATAGGGCATGACTTGCCTCCTCCAAGCTGAAGGCCCTCTTCCTTGGGAGTTTCTGACAAGGGGAAAACCATGCTTCCTCAGGAGATGGCATGTGGTTGGCTTGGCTTCTCTGCTTTGCCTTTCATGTGAACTGGAGTTTCTTGGTTTGTGGAGATAGAATCTGGACAATTCAGTAGGCAGATTTCTGGGCATCGAGTTTTATATCTTGCAGCACTGTCAGTTTCCTTCAGGCTATCATAGCAGATGGTTCAGGCTGGCAAGGGTGCAGGCTCCTTGACTCAATGGATTGATTCAATCCTGGGCCAAGTGAATGATCAGATACTTGACTGAATAGCCCTTCATTTTATTTATTCCTTTTTTTTTTTTAGCCCTTCATTTTCTTAGTGAAGATAACTTCTCCTTTTCATAGTACAAAAAAAAATCCTTTCATTTTTCTTATAGATGTATAAAAGAATACTCCATATTTTGGTCTTCAGACTATACCTACTTATGTGACTGCATAACTTTTAGGCATTGGAACAAAGAGGAATAAGAAAAGACAGGCCTTACAGAGTTTAATAATAAAATAATAATGGCAAAAAGGTCAGGGTTATTATTTGGCATTGCAGGTTTTACCCAGCACAACTCTATGGGATATCATTCACATAGATTTTGATGTGACTAGTGCTCCTTAGAGGTATGCTACATGGTGACCATGCAAACATGTTAACAGCACTTACTATGTGTCAAACACTATTCTAGGAATATGATACCCAATAATCTTTACCATAATTCTATAAAATAGATCCTAGTATTCTCATTTTCTAAATAAGGAAACAGGGGTACAAAAAAGATCAAGGTCAAAGAAGTGGCACAAGTGAGATTTGAGACCAAACCTGGTTTCAGAGCTGGGGCCTGTAACCGCTCTGTAATATTGCCCCTCAACCTGTGAGATGGTTCCAAGGGAAACATTCAGTATAGGCTCCTTCATAAGCCCAGGACGATTGATTTGTGAGTGTTCTGGGCACTGTGCTAGGTTCTGGAGTAAAATGGTTCAACAAGCCAGTTTTTGACCCAGTTTAAACTAAGAGTGTTGTAATATTGTCTTTTTCTGAGGTTTTAGACTGGGTGTTGTCATGAATTTCTGGGGTGACCTGAAGGAAGGAGATGGTCAGACATCTGAGGCACAGGATTCCTGCTGGGACATGATTCATGAAACTCTAAATACAGTTTGCAGCGAGGCTATTACTCTCTTGGATTCCAAAGTGCAAAAGCATAAATCTTGCCTTCTTCCTTGTTCTTTTCTCCCTTCTCCTCTTCTTCTAATAGCACCTCTCTCCTCCCAACAACTCAGAAAAATGACCCAAATCTTCCCTCCTAGAGAGAAATATGTTGATTCAATAATGTCATTAAATTTATAAAAACAATGTTAAGTGACATATATGAACATTTTATTTTTGAAGGTAGAGACTTAAATTGTGTTTAATTAAATAAACTGAGTGACCTAAACTCACTCTTTCATGGTCAAATAAGTCAAGTATGAGCCAGATGAACTCACAGAGGACACAGTGTAGGAAAAGAACGGAAACATTTAAAGAGGCAAAAATCCATCTGTAATTACCATGTTCCTTGTGCATTATAATCCAGGCCAAAGAACTTCACAGTGAACATATTTTTCCTCTTAGGTTGATCTATATTGACAACCACCCACGGACACTAATTTTTTAAGGGTAGGCTGTGACTTGAAGGAGGCAGAAGCAATCCTGTACTATATTTCACCTAGGCACATTTGCCATGAAAATAATTGTTATTGCTGTTGCCACTCAATGGTCAATGCCTTTCAGTATGAATTTGGGGTGTTACATAAATTATGATTATACCAGGTTCCTTGAAACTGTGACAAGGTAGAGGTGGGGGGGGGCGGGGAAACCCAGTTTGAATTATCCCCATGCTCTGTAGTTGTTCTTAAAGGGAAAAAAAGTTGAAATGGCAGTGCACACTAGGGTGCAAATATAAGCAATATTTAACCCAGTCTGTTAATAAAGGTTTGCTTGCTGGTGCCCCAGTAAGCCATGCCTCATAAGCATTGGGGTTTCCAAAATTATTCCAAGTTAGGCAGTGCTACAAGTAAAATATGCTGCTGGCTGTGAAATAATGAGAGGGATAATAAATATATAAAACTTGGAATCTCTTGATGAAAAATGAAAGAGATTTTATGAACCCAACCAGTCATCTCAGATGAAAAACCCCTAGTGTGCTCACCATGATTAATGTCCTGGCCTTCCATGTGAGAACCTCAGAATCAATTTCCTATTCTGATATCTTGTTCTGGAGGCAGTTATGGTTGGGATCATTACAGAGATAGTGTGTTCATGTAGTATTGGTAAATGTGTGGCTCCAAAGCCCTGATGGGAGAGATTGCAAGGTCAAAGCCGGGGTGTGTCAGCATGTACCCAAGAAAAATGATTGTAGTCTGTACAGGATTGGGTGCAAATACTAAAGGGGACATTTAATGGTAGCATCATTGGATTTATACATCAATAAAGAGTGCTCTCTGTCATTATCCTTCTGCTGCTCTCCACCCTGGCAAGTAGTTAAGTGGGTTTTATAAGATCATCTGCCAGATGAGAAAACAGAGGCTAAGGGAGTCTTGCCCAACGTCACATAGTGGAGCCCTGAGGAAAAGCCTGACTCTACTGCTGGTATGGAGCTCTTTGTGCTAATCTCTTCACTGTTATTGCTTCCTTAGCCTGATGTTAAACACACATGAGTGTACGCGTGCACACGCGCACGCATGCGCGCACTCACACACACACACACACTCCGGGGGGTATGAACCAGGCATCCTGTCTAAACTAATTTATTTCATGAGATCATTTCTCCACACTCCATTTCACATTGCCTGTGGAGACTTAAACCTAGTCTTGAGTAAAGAATGAAGACTTTGGTCCCTTATTTGGCCCTAAATATCATGCAGAAAATGTTTTCTTAACTCAATGTGAGCCCTGGAAGGCTTGTTTTTCTGACTTTCAAACATTGCCAGCCAGAAGGCACATCACTCCAAGAGGTTTTACAGAGAAAGCCGAGTTCCAATAGAAAATTAAAGCCCAGGTGGATGTCACTGTACAGGAAAGATTTGTAGGGTACATAGGTTTGGGAAGAATTCCTCTTCAGATTGCAATTCTGGCCCATGGATTCCCAGCAGGCTTAAATTTGGAGATATTCACTTTTATGAGTTACTATAAGGGTTGGAACAGCCTCACCTCTCATTTCTTAAGGAAGGGAATGTCTCTTAATTAATCAGTAAGGAAAAAAATAGAATAAATCAATAGGAAAATTACATGTTTGTCTTATTCTAGATAACATTTTAAGCTCTTTGACCCTGCTAAGCCCACAGAAACCTGTCTGTGACATCAAGAAGTAAAATAAATTGCCAGGTCACCACACCTTGCCCATATCAGACTTCCTTTCACATTCAATAAATGATGTGTGATTAGAGGTGGGCCATTACCATCCCAAGGGAGGATTTTTTTTTCCACATTTATTAGAAGTATATTGCGACACAGGATACAGATGAGGGGGAAAGATTGTCAAAACTGTAGCAATCAATGTGTATAAACTTTGATAACCAGGGGTAATGCTAACGCATAGATAAGCTACTGTGGGTTTCATCTATTGCCGTTTCCCCCAGAAGAACTCATGTGTTAAATGGGTATCTAGTGTAGGA
>PVKS010023794.1:0-31893 GCA_004027875.1 Aplodontia rufa | reverse complement strand
CTCCCTATGCCTCCAAGTATCCTAGGGAGCCATCCCCCTATTACTCTGAGAGTCATACATTTTGAAGTATTGTTAGGTTAGCTGTCTACCCCACTGTTTCCCCATATATTCTAGCATCCACAGATGAGAGAAACCATTTGGCCCTTTAGTCTCTGAGATTGGGATACTTCACTTAGCATAATTCTTTCCATCTCCATCCATTTGATATCAAAATATCGTCTTCTCTAATGACCGAGTAGTATTCCATTGTATATATGTACCAAAGTTTTTGTATCCACTCGTCAAGTAAGGGGCATCTGGGTTGGTTCCATAGTCTAGCTATAGTAAATTGAGCTGCTATAAACATTGAGGAAGCCACAGCACTATAATATGCTGATTCTAAGTCTTTTGGGAAAATTCCCAGGAGTGGGATAGTTGGGTCATAAGGTGGTCCCATCCTTAGTTTTTTGAGGATTCTCCACACTGCTTTCCATAGTGGCTGAACCAGTTTGCAGTCCCACCAGCAGTGTGACAGTGTTCCTCTTTTCCCACAGTCCCTCCAGCATCTGTCGTTGTTTGTATTCTTCATTTTTGCCACTCTAACAGGAATGACGTGGTATCTCACTGAAGTTTTGATTTGCATTTCCCTTATAGCTAATGATGTAGAGCATTTTCTCATATATTTATGGGCTTTCTGGACTACCATTGGAGAGAAGTTCCTTTTGAGTTCTTTAGCCCATTTATTGACTGGATTATTTGTGAGTTTGGACTTTAGTTTCTTTAGTTCCCTGTATATTCTGGATATTAGCCCTCTGTCCATGGTGTAGCAGGCAAAAGTTTTCTCCCATTCTGTAGGTTCTCTGTTGATGCTCTTGACTAGATCTTTAGCTGTGCAGAAACTTTTTAGTTTAATTGCATCCCGTTCATTTATTCTTGATTTTACAGCTTGAGCCATAGGAGTTTTGTTAAGGAAGTAGCTGCCGACTCCTATATGCTGTAGTGTTGACCCTACTTCTTTTTCTAGTAAGTTTAAAGTTGTTGGCTTAATATCCAGGTCTTTGAACCATTTTGATTTAATTTTTGTGCAGGGCAAAAGATAAGGATCCAGCTTTAATTGTCTACATATGGCTGTCCAGTTTGTCCAACACCATTTGTGAATAGGCTATCTTTCTTCCACACTATACTTTTGCCCCCTTTATCAAATATCAAATAGTTGAAGATATGGGGGTTTATCTCAGAATCTTCTATTTTTATTCCACTGGTCTTCAGTTCTGTTTTGATACCAATACCATGCTGTTTTTGCTACTACAGCTCTGTAGTATAATTTCAGGTCAGGGATTGAGATACCCCCTATTTCTTCCTTTCTATAGAGTAATGTTTTGGCTAGTCTGGGTCTCCTGTTATTCCATATGAACTTGAGAATTGCTTTTATTATATCTCTGAAGAATGTCATAGGTATCTTGATGGGGACTGCATTGAATCTGTATAGGGCTTTGGGTAGAATGGCCATCTTTATTATATTGATTCTGCCTAACCATGAGCATGGAATGTTTTTCCATCTACTCAGGTCGTCTGTAATTTCTTTAGTGTTTGATAGTTTTCTTTGTGGAGGTCCTTAACATCCTTTGTAAGGTTAATGCCCAAGTATTTCATTTTTTTGGAGGAGATGGTGAATGGGAGAGATTTCCTGATTTCTTCTTCTGCGGATTTGTTGCTGGAGTAAAGAAACGCTAGTGATTTGCTGGAGTTGATCTTGTAGCCAGCCACTTTGCTGAAATCACCTATAAGCTCTAGGAGTTTTCTGGCCGATGTTATTGGGTCTTACAGGTATAGAATCATGTCATCAGCGAATAGAGATAACTTAACTTCCTCTTTTCCTATACGAATACCTTTGATTTTCTTGTCTTGCCTGATAGTTCTGGCAAGGGTTTCAAGGACTATATTGAACAAGAGTGGGGATGGCGGACAGCCTTGTCTCGTACTGAATTCAGTGGAAATGCTTTCAGTTTTTCTCCATTGAGGATAATGTTGGCTATGGGTCTGTCGTAAATGGATCTGACCTAGTTAAAGTATCTTCCCTTGATCCCTATCTTTTCCAGAGTTTTGAGCATAAAGTGGTGTAACTACAAAATCTAAAGCACAGTCAGTAAGCAAGTCCCAACCTCTCCCAGGAAATTGCTCTCATCTAGTGCCTTGTCCTGACAGAGGGCTCCATCTTCTCCAAGTCAGAAAGCCAGCACCACCCACACCTTCCTTCTCAGATGTGCTCACCACTTCCATCCACCCCTCAGAAGCTCTGGCCAGAACAGGCCCCAGCGTCCCCTTAACCCTCCTGGCACCTGCTCCTCTTGATCTGTCCACTGCCGAGCCTCACAGGCCCTCCCTACTTCCACAGCCACACAGTCTCTCTCTATCCCTCCTGCTTTCCTAACACTCACCCTCATTAACCCCTTGGTCTCCAAATCCCTCCCAACACTCCAGGCCATTGTATCACAGCTCATGTGACACTGGGTAACACCAAATACCCCGCTCCTCCTAAGCTGCAAGCCCTCTATACACTCAGGCCACCCGGCACCTCCATCTGCACTCCACCACACAGTGCACAAGCGCTCACGAAAGACTCCTAAATATGCTGAGCAGACAGGGCCTCAAAGCATGCCATGCAGAGCTCAGCTCCTTCAGCGAAACACCAGGCAGAGCTCACCAAGATCACAGAAATGCACTGCTGTCACTAGGGCCACTGGAGGCAGCCAGCACTGGACAACGACAGGGGCAAGTGCACTAGCTAAATTACTGCACGTTTACAAAGTTGGTTTTTCAGCTGTCTTAAATGCTCTCAGTGAATTCACAGACTTACTCCCCAGAAGGGTGCTCTTGGCCAACACCTATTTGTGTATAGACAGCCCACATTGCTACGAAGGCAAATGCACTGGTGGTGCATGTCTGAATGCAAAGTGTGTTCATTACGTTTAGCTCCCAGTTGTTCATTCCAGCAAGCCTCACCCCAGGCCAAGCTGGGGGCTGGGAATGGTGATAGGCCAGTGGAAAATGGTAGCCCTGTCTTCCCGGAAGGGGAAGACACAGTTAAACACAGCGCACCAGCATTAAAGCCCAGAAGGAAGACAGGTGGAACAGAGACAGCTGCTGTTCAACGGGGCTGTCTGTGAGGGCACATGTATGCAAGGGCTGCAGCTTCAGGACTGGTCGTAGAAGAGTGGTCTAAGCAGGGGTCAGCAAGGACATGGCCTGGTGTGGAGCAGGTTCAGTGCACAGCACGGTTGCTGGCAGGGGATGCAGAGGCAGATAAGGGCAAAGACTTCTAAGCAAGAATGGACATCAGGGAGGGCATACAGGACTGACATAACGTGACCGACTTGAAAGGATATAGAAAATAAAGTGTGCAGGGCCAATGGGCCAAGGGGCGCCTGCCCAATGCAGAGAGGGCAAGCATGGCTGAGGAAGGGCAGAGTGGCGAAGGTGGAAGGAGCCCACCCCAGACCCAATCTGGAGCAGCACCAAGAGACCCACATGGTGCAGGAAGCAAGAACAGCCATGGTGACACGGGGTCTGGGCAGCTGGTAGAGCAGTCCCTACTTCCCGAGATGGGAAAGGCTACGGGAAGTGCACGTCCAGAGGCAGTTCTGAATGGCAAGGACACTGAGGTTCTGCTATCACTGTGACCATGCTCTAAAGAAACCTGTCTTGAACGGGAACAAAAGCCACCACCAGGACAGGAAGTCCCCAAATGTTCATGGCCAGTGACAAGAAAATTCACAACTGCAATTCACTTGGTTGCTACTCAGTCACCAAAGGGCCAGCTCCACACGACCCCAAAGGGGCCCTCTGCTCACTGCCTAAGTATCTGCATGTCACTGGAGTCCAGCTTCTCTCCCCAACCCCTCATTATCCCATCTACAGAGGCTGGCCTCACGGAGACCAGACGGAGGCCCTGAGCTCCTCACCAGTGGCTGCCTACTTAGCAGAGACAGTGGTGCTAAGCAGCGCAGCCCTGGGAGGGCGGTCAGCAGAGCACACAGGCGCTGCACACAGTGCACAACAGGAGACAAACAACACAACGGCAGTTTATCCGTGAGGTCAGCGAGACTGGAACGGAAATGCTTGGGAACTAACCGCTAGACCAAAGCAAAGCAAGAGAGACCACACTCGGGGCGGGAGCGGTGGCTCAGCGGTTAGAGTGCTTACCTGGCATGCTTGAGGACCCAGGTTCAAAGCCCAGCACCACACACATGACTAAGTGTCGGGAAACAAAGGCCAGATGGAAAAATAAATAAAATTGATTCTCTTTCTCTCTTAGGGAGAGAGAGCACATTCAGTGTCTGTTAACCAACGAATGTGCTCTCCTCCAAACATCTCTGGGCCTCGACTGGCTCAAATCTGCTTCTGGGGCCCAACAAGGGGTAAGCAAAGCAAAATGGAACGGCCACATACGCAAACCCTCGTGACACCCCCGAAGCAGGCAGGAGGGCAGCTCAGGACACCTACCGGACACTCAGCGCTGGGTGCTGCCGCGAATGCTTCAGCCACGTGTTTCTTATCACATCCCGAAGGTCACGGTTATCGCGAGCAGACAGCACACCAACTACCACATCATAGTGACTGGATTTCCTCTGAGGAAATGAGGCCGGGGGATCTATAAATGCACATCCAGAAATCAGAAATAAGTCTCAATCAGTGCAAGTTCAACGTGTACCATGAGGAGTTTATTAAATGAAACATCCTTCTCTGTGTGGTAAATACAAAGAAAACAGTCTTTACCCACAAACCCCACCCAGACATGAGCACTACTCACTCTCGGTCTGGTCTTCCACTTGCACGCAGCCGTGCACAATTAAGAATCAGCTTTGAAAGGCAACGTGTCAGCAATGATAGCAAAGCAGGGGACAAGTCAATTAGACCACAGACTCCTGACCACCACAAACCAGCTGTAAGGAATTCAACTTGAGTCAGTTTCCTTAACTATACAGTGGATAGGGCAATACTGCTCCCAAAGCTGCAGTAAGCATTCAGTAAGATGGTGTGTGCAGAGGTCCTGGCCTGGGAGCAGGCAGAAAAGGCCCTCGCCAGCAACAGAAGACACAGTGCCAAGAAGGCCAAGTCTCATGTTAGCACCAGTTATCGGGCTGTCAGCTGAAGTCAAAGGACTTCCACACTGCAAAGTATTAGGATGCCTGTTTATACCAATAAGTCTACAGCTGGCAGAACTTCTACTACTGCGAATTATTCTAGAGGAGGAGGAAGAGGGGAAGCAACATGTTTAGCTAAAAACGTCATCTAACAGGTCATATAAATGGTTCAGTTTCTACTCTCACAGTTCCACTGCGCAGGACTACATCTGAATTTCTAAAACTTGTCCTCAGAAAGAGGGGTAGATACCCTCTCATTTTTTTTTTAGGGCTGAGGACCGAACTCGGGGCCTTGTGCATGCTAGGCAAGCGCTCTGCCACTGAGCTAAATCCCCAACCCCCTCTCTCCTTATTTTTTGTCACTAGTTTTAAAGTTTGAGAGGTACGAGCTTATATACAGCTCTGATGGCAATCCTTCACCTTTCTCTAGGGCTGGGAACTGACCCAGAGTATTTGCAAAAACAAATGATGAGAACAGAGATCTTTATTACACTAAATGCGGTGTTTTCATAAGCCACAGGATCTAGGTTTTCAGTCCAAAGCACAACAAAAAACACGCTGATTCTTTTTCAAAGGACCAATTAAAATAATAAAAAAAGTCAGGAGGCAGATTCGTCTAGCAGGATAATTTTAAGACTGTTACATTTAAAAACAGGAATTGAGAAATTGTGTGCATACCTAATTTCCCATAGATCACAGATGTTTTCATAAGACCAATTCTAAAAGGAACAGATACTTATTATACCCATACCAAAATTAATTCTTTTGTAAATACAGGACTTATCTTTAAAATAAACCAAACGTCCACTGATTAAGCTTATTAACAGGTCATATTCACTGAACACCTGACATGTGTCAACAGTACATGCAGAATGTCATTGCTCACAACCCAGCCGCTACTCATTGACCAAATGAAGAAACTCAGTCACTCTAAGTCAAAGCCAGTCAACCCTGGACTAACCTCTCATCCCAGCAATCTCACTCCACTCCCCAGTTCAGTTCTCCAGCTCACAGCTCAAGTAGTTTTTGAGCTTCTCTGACACCACTTAATCAGAGATAAGCGGATCACTGACCAGGCTGGTTAACACATTTTTTAAAATCTATGACCCAGAAAAAAATTTTTTCCCTCAAATATCAATGCAATGAAAGCTGTACCTATTGCTGGAACTCAATGAGTCTAATTTGGAGAACTGAAATGTTGTTTCAAATCTCAATGTTATGCCTACCCACCTCCCTTCCACAGAGAAGTCCTACTTGTAAGGACGTTCTAGTGACAGGAGGTACTAGATAAATGTGATTACCAGCCAGTTCAGGCGTTGCTGCCATAGCCAATTCGCTGTGTTATCTGCTGGAAGTTATTCAAATCCCTTCTGCCGCAGTTTTTTTTTTCTCCTTCCAGTACTGATGACTGAACCCAGGGTGCTTACACCGAACTACATTCACAGAATTTATTTTGAGATGGTCTAAGATGCCCAAGCTGGCAATCCTCCTGCCTCAGCCTGAGTTACTGGAATTATGGGCATGTGCTACCACGCCTGGCTAACTTTTTTGAGAGATGGGAGGGAAAGAGAAAATCTATTTTTTTCCACCTGGACTTTGTTTCTCCCACACTTCGTTGTGCATGTGGTACTGGAGTTCAAATCCTGGTCCTCGCACATGCTAGGCAAATGCTCCACCGCTCCAGCTCTGGCTGACCTCTTCTTAACTCAAGATCTTTATGAAAAATGCCTCAAATAGATCAGCCTTGGCATTAATTCACCTGCTGCCTCAGGTCAGTAGTTCTTTCACCTGGACCAGTACAGAAGTTCATGACCATTCTGACTTTTCCATGTCACTGCCAGACTAGTTTTTTCTAAAAGTAACAAATACACCCAAAGATAAACACACGACATGCACAATCCCAAGGGCTTATGGTTGTGAACTGCCACTGTCCCTCCTGCTTCCAATCTCCAGGCACTTTCCCACTCTGCAGGTGTGTGCAGGACACCTTCTGGTCTTCTAAAGAACTTACCCTTCCCGACATAAGGACATAAGTCAGACTTTAGAAAATGGGCTGCTTCGGCCACACACCATCGACACCAACGATGCGCTCCATCCCAGGCGGCTGCTTCATGAAGCCTGGGTAAGAATGTGCCCAACCCCCTGCTCTCCGTGCCCAGGGGGCTCTGTTCCCTCCACCCTCTGTCATGTGGGATTCTGATGTCTGAAAACGGGGAAGAAAATGAAAACTAATAAACACAAGACAAAAGGACATAATTCACTAAAGGAGGCAGGCGGTTAACAACTGATGGGAAACGTCTTCAACTTCACTAGGAATCACATTTGAATTATGCAGCAAAATGCCAGTTTTCTCTACATTCAAACTAACAAATGTCTTTTTTTATTAGAACATTTATACACAGTATCTGGGTTCCTTTTGACATAATTATAAACACAAGGACTCTGATTTCAATAGCCATCCCCCACCCCTCCTTCCCCCTCTACTGACCTTCCTTTCACACATTATTTCCTATTGATACTTTCTACATACACATATAGGATATCTCCTCTGACACGTATGTATGTACGCAACATGACTGATTCTGTTAGGCTCCTCCTTTTTTCCTTCCCTGCTGCTTCCTCCCTCCCTCATTCTCTTATACTCCACTGATGGTCCCTATATCTTTGTGATATCTGATCCCCCTCCTCACACTGCCTTCTTTCCCTTAGACTGAACCATGGCAGGGACTTCCAGGAAACAGACGCTCTCCTTCATTGCTGGTGGAGATGTAACCTGGTACCATCTTCCACAGAGCACTTTGGCAACGTGCAAGCATCCTGAATGGAATAACCTTTGTCCAGCAGTTCCATTCTGAGAAGGTACTGCAAGAGACAGTCACCAGTGCAACGATCTGCAAGTGAAGACTGCAAGTGCACAAACAAGGAGCCTGTCAAACAAATCATGCTGTGTGTATGGCTAAGGTCATGCTGCTGACGTGAGAGATTGTCACACATCATACTAAGATAAGAGGACTACGGAAACTAGGCACATACCGTGCAGTTCCATGTACACAAAGCTAAAAAGCAGTTGAGCTCTGCTGTTAAGACAGCAGGGTAGTGGCTTCCACTAGGCAGGGACTGGAGAGAGCCGGAAGGGAGCTTTGGTGGCATTTTTTACAAACTGAGTTTTGATTAGCTGGGGATTTTCAGCTTATGCACAGACACATGAATGAAAAGACTGCATATTAGACATCAATAACATTCTTAGATAAATTTCCCCCAAACAGGTATCAGATGTGCTTTCAAAAATGGTCTAGATCATCTTTCTTTCCTCCTTAAAAATAGTTTCACATTTTTCCACAGAAAGCGTGTTTCAGTTTTCTAAGAAACAATTATAGATCACAGTCATCATGCAAGCAGGTGCCGGACACCGCAGAACTCATCCACACTCTTCCGGTTTTATTCTCCTGGTCCACTCAAGTGCTGAGCATCTCCAGGTTCATCATGCTAGGGGCGCAGACAGCAGCAAGCAGGTCTTCCCAGCCCCAGGCAGGTTCCCAAGGTAACGACCATTTCTGTTCTTCAACATGTCATACATTCTGAAAGTCTAGCTACCTGCTGGGCTCTGCACTGACAGTGCACATCCAACAGCCCAGTAGAGTCTGAGGGAGGCAGACCTCAAACTGACTGATCAAAATAAGCCCAAGGAACCTGAAAAATCAGACACAATTCCACTTTCATGTGCTTGCTCTTGGACGACACCAGGCATTAAGGGCTCCTCCCAGACCTGCGGGTAAGAACAGTCTTCCTGTACCCTAGCACATGTGCTCTGGCTAACTTCAAAGGCACCTCCCCAAGCAGCATGCGAGCAGACGTGGGCCAGCACCGTGCACACACTCTGAGCCGTGGAGTGCTTACTGCGACTCAGGTCCTGAGCCTTCCCAATGACCCTAGGAGACCACCACTTCAGAAACAAAGTGAAGCCCAGAGACACAATCAGCACACAGCACCCAACGGTAAGTTTAGAAGAGCCAGGCCTAGGCAGACTTGCAGAGCAAGCTCAGTTGGTTCTTGACTGCTTGCCCCAGGTATGCACTCCATAGACTTCTGGGCAGACCCCACTTCCCCAGCATGACACCTTGCACTCCAGGTGTTCACAGAGTATATACGTTCCTTTCATTTGGTTTCCTACTTTCCAAACAGTCTACCACAATGCTTTTCTAAATTAACTGTTAAATAATTCCCAGAACCAGTACACAGTGATCAGGAATACCCTTTCCCTATGTGCCCTGGGGCGATGGTTCTCTCCACCCTCCTCTCCTGCTCCTCTAGGTACACTGATTTCCCAGACACTTCCCCACTGGTCTCAGCTGTTCAGGGCAAGTCACCACAGTAGAACAGACAGGACTCCCTCCACTCAGGTCTCTACTCAGCTGTCACCTCCTCAGAGTGGCCCTCCTTGACCTGTTAAAACATAGTTGCTGCTATCCCATGACATTTACAATCATTTTCCTCTGCTGTCTTCCCTTCTAACTGGCAACTGCACAAGAGCAGGCCCTTTATCTTGATTGCTGCTATAATTCCACACTTACAACAGGAATGTTTGCTGAGCCCACTGCCAGCCAGAGGGCCTTTTTGTTTTGTTTTGTTTTAAATATTCTGGGGAGGTAAATCTCCCTTTCAGAAAGTACTGCCTTGATTTCACAGGATTGAAGGCGGTCAAAGAGGCAGAAGAGAGAACAGAAGTAAATCTTAATATACTAACTCAATGGAAGAATACTTGGCAAAATCTTGGGGTTTTCGCTTTCCATTTAAGCTAAAGTGTAGGGTCAAAACATAACAAGCCCTAATGTTTCAAACATGGTGACAGATCAGGGAAAGCAGCTGTGGGGAATCTTGGAAATTAAGATTCTCGTATTATTTTTAGTTCTGAAAGTGCCCAGTATTCACACAAAGCTAATTTCTATGACTGGTATTGATCTTCTCAACTACTGCCATGTCCCTTCCCACAGTTGTTTCCTTAATCTTGCGTGGTCTAAGGGAACGACAGATAAGGAACAGGCCAACAGGAAAAACCTGTCTCAAACTAAAAACTGCAGGCCCACTAAGATTGAAGGATAAGACATTGAAGGATAACCCAACAGATGTCATCAAGCATTTCACATACACGGCCCTCTTCTCAGCTCAGTCTAGAAAAATCAACAAAACCCCCAAATTAACCGCACTGTAATACTGTACTTCCATCAAATCATTTAAATAATATTTCATCCAATTCAGGTCACACAAATAGCCTTTTCAAAGAGCTGGTGGTTTGTCTAATAGGAGACTAAAACAACTAAAGACTAAAGCAAATGTCAGTTTTGAGGAGTGCCAAACACTTTGCAAATTAAGGCCCAGGGCCATCTGCAGAACTGCAAATATTCCACCTTTTAAAACTTTCCGATAAGAAAACAGCTGTTTTGAAGGGAGGAGGTAAGAAACAACAATCCCAACCTACTAACAAACAAAGCGAGTATTACCTCATTTTTAAAAATAGCTTTCTGGGTCTCTGCACCCGTCCTCGGGCCAGCAGGGAAACCGGGGCAGAGCTGGGGCGCTGGGGCAAGATGGGGAAAGCAGGGACACTGCTGCGGGAAGTCAGGGCGGAGCGGGGACAGAGCTGGGGGAAGCAGGGACACAGCTGGGGTGCTGCGCCCAAGCACGAGCGGCCCTCCGCACACCACCACTGCCCTCCCACGGCCGTTGGGGTCACCGCGCCCCTCGGCTGCCCTCCCCCGGCCGTTCGGGCCACCGCGCACGGCCAGGCCAGGCCAGGCACCCGCACACGCACCCACCGCCGGCCCCACCGCACCGAGCCCGCCCCCTTCCGTCGGGGCCACCAGGCCGCCCCAGCGCCCGCCCGCCATGTTCCGCTGGGGAAGCGTCGCGGGTTCCGTGCCGGACCCCCGGCCCCGGGCCTCACCTGCCAGACCGGCCCCGGAGGTGCGGGCGGGCGGCGCGGAGCGCAGCCGCAGCCAGAGGTGCAGCGCGGCCCCGAGCACGCACGGGCACAGCAGCACCAGCCAGTTTCGCATTGGCCGCCCGCGCCGGCTGCCCCGCGTCCCGGCCCACAGCGAGCGTCCCGCAGCGCCGGGCCCCGGGGGCGATTCGGGCCCACGCCTGGGCTCCTCGGACCGCGGGCACCCGCCCCGCGCGCGCCCACGGCCCCGCCCTCCGCCCTCGCCGCGCCCCGCGCGCGCACGCGGGTTGCGAGCCGGAGTCCCGCGGGGGTGGGTGGGCGCTGGCAGCGGGCCCCGCGCCTCGGAAACCACAGCTCCCAGGGTCCCGCGCGACTTGCGCGCGGCCGCCCCGAGCGCACCCTGAGCATGCGCAAGCCTCCCACGCCCGGCCAGACCCCCGCAGTCGCCGCGAGAAGCGTCGGGGGTGCGCTTGGCGTGCGGCGGCCGGTTTTGACCTCTCGGACCGCTGGGCGAGGGTGACGGGCCGCAGCGGAACCGCGTGCGGGAGCGGGGTGTGTGCGCGGGGTGCGTACATTGGGACCCTAGTCCGGGGGCGGGGACCCAAGTGCGGGAGCGGGGTGCGCGTGCACAGGTGTGCAGAGTCCAGCGTCCTGAAGGTCCACCCACCCAGTCAGGCTGCTGTCTTGCATCGTGGCCTTTTAGTTTTAGCAAAGAAACCCTGTATTGCAGTTACTTTGTGTTGGCTTTTTCTTAAAAACATTGTTGCACTGTTGTTAAGTTTAAAGTCTAGTTGGTTTAACAATTGTGTAAAAGCTATAAGCCTAAAGAGTTTATACTGCTTGTACTTAAATAAATTAACTCATGAGGCCATGAATATTATTTTTCTTTTTAAAGGGATTTGTGTATTTGTTAGTTAAATGTCACAAATCCAAACTCTTAAAACAGCCATAATCCTTTGCTATCTCGGTTTCCATATGCCAGAAATTTGGGAGCTAAGTCGGAGTTCAGGGTCTCACAACATGGCAGGCGGATGTCAGCTGGCTAAGAAGTCACTTGAAGGCCTGTAGCCGCTTCAGAATCCCGTCCTAGGTGACTGAGCGCGAATGGCACCTGCACCGTGAGCCCTTGGAAGACTGCTCCTGCTTTAGGCTGTTGACCGCACAGAGCATCCCTGATTCACCATGAAGTGAATACCAAGAGGAGAGAATTACTGGGAGCCATTTGGAGCCTGGCTACCGCAGCATGGAATGCCAATTTGAGCAGCACTGGTGTTTCTGGAAAGTTTCCCTGAAAATAGAAAGGAACACTTTCCTTCCTGTGGGAAACAGAGGGAATTAAAGGACAGATCATTGTGACTGTAGGAATGTCACCAAGATCTGCCTTGCCCTTTCCCTGGCATCCTATACATACTGCAATAAGGAGAACAGGCAGTGTGTCAGATATGCTGTTAGAAATCTCACCTTTCCAATTGGGGATGTGGCTCAGTGGTAAAGCGGTGGCCTAGCAAGCCAAATGACCTGAGTTCAGTCCTCAATACTGCGAAAAGAGAAAGACTTTTCTCTTTTCGAAATGCTACTGATATGCTTTCTACATTTCATTTAAGTTGTCAAGTGCCAATCAGATGGCACACAACCAGGGAAGCTGAGACCCGGATCACAAGTTCCAGGTCAGTCTCAGCCACTCAGGCCCTAAGCAACTTAGTAAAGCCCTGTCTCAAAATTAAAAATAAAAAGGGCTGGGAATGTGGCTAAATGGTAAAGTCCTTCTGGGCTCAATCCCCAGTTCTAGAAAAATAAAGTTGCCAAGGAAGTCATACTTGGTTATCACAAAGGGCATAATATCTTTATTCTTAAAGGTAGTAGTGTCTTCTCAATAACCAGTCATTTTCATTTTGTGAATAAAGAATTATGAGATGCCCCCAAAGAGGAATTATCCCTATTCTTGGCAGATCCATTCATTAAATAAATGCTAAGCACCTCTTCTGGATGCACTGGGCACTTTTGGAGGTATTCTGAATACATGAGTGAATGAATCCTGCCCTGTGGTGATAGAGGTGAGCTACAGACCTTAGACATCATAAAGTATATATTTTTATATATATAAATGTTAAAAGATGATAAGTGCTATGGAAAATGTAAGAAGTAGAGCTGGCATGTTAGCTTTTCATTGCTGAGACGAAATACTTGCAAAAAACGGAGAGATTGACTTCTGCTCTGTTTCTGAGTCCACTCCATGTTCAGGCACCTCCATTGCTTCCAGCCTGAGGTGAGGCAGAGGAAGGCTGCTTGCCTCAGGGAGGAAGCTGAGGGCAACATGCAGTTCCCAAGGGCACACCTCCAAGGACCCTTCAACTCTGTCCCTCCTGAGGTTTCTACCACCTCCCCAGTAGTCCATTCAGCCAGGAGGCCAGTGGCTTTGGGGGTCATTGCAGATCCAAACCGTAACAGCAGGGTAGGGGAACTGTGAGTGCAGGGCTGAAGTGGGAGGAGGTGTGTGTATATACACAAGCATATGCACAATGGGGATTGTGCTTGTCACTCAGCCCTTCCTGTTTATTTTGAGACAAGGGCTCAGCTAAATTGCTGAGGGCTGGCCTTGAACTTGTGATCCTCCTGCCTCAACCTCCCAAGTTGCTAGGATTACAGGTGTGCATCACCACACCAAGCCAGAAGGCAATATTAAATAGCAATATTTAAACACCTTTTGAATGAATACTAAAGATAGAAATAAAACCACCATAATATATCCTTTTTTTTTTTTAAGAGCGAGGGACAGAGAGAAAGAGAGAAACAATTTTTATTTAGTTTTTCATGTGACTTTCACTGCTCCAAGACGTTGTTGTGTACATGGTGCTTGAACTCGAGTACTCCCACATGCCGGGCAAGCGCCATAACCTCTGAGCCACTGCTCCAGCCCTCCATAATGTATTCTTTAATCAAGGTGGTGTTCCTCCAGTTGCCAGCCTAGAGGGGAGATTTTTCACTGGTACCCTGACAGTCCTGGAGCCAGAATAGCTTTGAATAACCTTTTAGCACCCTTTAAGTTTGCACACAGTAGAAGCAATCGGTACCTTGAGTGGGCAGGACCCACAGCCCTCCTGCTTCCCTGTTGTCCACTGTTCCCTGATGCACTCAAGATCAGGGTGAGCTGAGGTTGTAAGAGGAAGCCTGTACAGTTGAAGGGGCAGAATCTTGAAAACTCAGTGCAGATGGTGCAGTCAGGGTGCTGCTAGCTGAAGGCATGGACCAGTCAATAGAATGAGATGGCTGGTCACCGCAGGGCCACCCACTGTGATCGTTGCTCTGGGGAAGGGACGCAGGGATCTTCCTGAGCAGGAAGGACATTCAACACCCTAGGCAAAAGTGAGTGAGTAAACCTAACCCTAAGGCAGCCACCACACGGCGGTGAGGGCACGCAGGCACCAGGCGTGGGCTAGCAAAGAGGCTCCAGGCAGCAGCAGATCATACACTGTGCAAGGCTCTAGGGGAGGATTTATTTTTCTGATACAAAACCCAATATGTGATCATGAAAAGAAATTTGGAAAATGTAGAAGAATGTATGGAGAAACTAAATCACACCAAATGCAAATCACATTTTTAGTTTTTTCACTTAAAATATTTGTTAATACTGTAAATAAGAACTTATATTCCTTTATTTTCTCCTACCCTGTAAGCATAGAAACTATCATTTCTAATCACCTAATCATCTGTTCACACCGTGATTTCTCGTTTGGCACCTATGATTGGCTGTACAGGTGGTTGGCATTATTTCACTAGAGTAAGTAAGATGGTCGCTTCTGCTCGTAAAACTACCCACATTTCATTTGATGTCTATTTTATTTAGTTTTTCATGTGGCCTTTGTTGCTTCAACATGTTGTTGTGTGCATGGTGCTGGGGTTCAAACCCGTGTGCTTGCGCATGCCAAGCAAGTGCTGTAACCACTGAGCCACCTCTCCAGCCCCTCATTTGATGTTTTTAAATGCTATTTTAGAGATCTCTTCATACTGCCCTGTCACCAGAGCGTATGACTGTATGACTGCCGTGAACAGAAAACTCTTGTCCCTGGTATTAAATGTAGAAAGCAGTTTAGTGGTGGAGATTCCCTGGTGTAGGCGGCCTGAATTTCACCCCCAGAACTGAAAAAAAAAAAATACAAATCCACAAGGCAGAACATCTGGAGATGTAGTATTTTTCAGTTGTTTCTGTTTCTTTTGTGAATTATCCATCTTTGCTTTTTATCCATTTGGATGAACTTTTTATAAAGAATTAATCCCTTATGTTTTACCTTTGTGGAAAATATTTTCCTGCATTTTATGACTTACAGAACACAACATATTTTTATGAATTCAAATAATATTTGTTCCATAATTTAGGAAGTTATTGTAACATCTGATCAACAGTCTTGTTTTAAATTTTAATTTGGAATCTGTTTTGGAGCATGGTGTGACACAGGAAGCTTCCAAGTAAATTTTTTTCCATACTGCTAACTATTGTCCTGAGTATTTTATATTCCCTTTATTTAAATAAAATTTTTATTTTATTTCATTTCATTTTGCTGTCCTGGGGATCAATCCCAGGGGTATTTTACCACTGAGTTACACTCCCTGTCCTTTTGTTTTTTATTTTGAGACAGAGTCTTACTAAATTGCCTCAGCTGGCCTTAAACTTGTGATCCTCCTGCCTCAGCCTCCTGAGTAGCTGGAATGACAGGTGTGGGCCACTGTGCCCAGCCCCTGACTTTATAATGTCACCTAAACCTACTAGAATTTTAAACATGATATCATTTGTTTCTGAGCTGCATTTCTGCATTAATCCCTCCTTTCATGAGCACCTTATCACTCTTCTACATGTTTAATCCAGGGGGCAACGCTCCTCTCCATGCTTTTCCCCCACATGTTGTTTCTGATGCTTTCATCATTGTTGCTTGTACTCAGCTTCCCCTAAACCTCACGTTTAGTATAAAGTGAACAGACACAAGTAATAAAAGGTAATTTTAAAATGTAACGTTGGTTAGCCTGGCGTGTTTGTGTATGCCTGTAATCCCAGCAGCTCCGGAGGCTGAGGCAGGAGGATCACAAGTTCAAAGCCAGCCTCAGCAATTTGGCAAGGACCTATGCAACTTAGCAAGACCCTGTCTCAAAATAAAAAACAAAAACTAGCTGGGAATGTAGCTCAGTGGTTAAGCACCCCTGGGTTCAATACCTTGTACCAAAAAACTAACTAATTAAAAATAAATACACTGCTGGGGTCCTCCTTTAGCCACCCCAATCTTTCTCTTCAGACTAACCACCATAGGCTAGTTACTTCTTGTAGGTATATTTAGAATCTCCCCAAATTATCTACTTTTCCAGTGATGAAAAGGGAGGAACTTCTGCCCTTTCAAGTCACCATGAATGACACCTGTGGTTTCCCCCGGGACTCCAGAAATGCTTTTCCCTCCTTGCATGCTTAGACGTGTGTGCCCCATCTGGACAGGACTGCTGCCCCAGGATTCCCCACCAGCCACCTCAATGCAGGCCACTTCTCCAGGCCACACACACAACACTTACCTTGTGTCCCCAAATCACAGCTAAGGTGTAGCTGACATTGTGAAGGAATTAGCCTAACATGGTACAAACAGGACAATTTAAAACTAGGTATGAGATGAAACTCAACAGGATCTAGGAGCAGGTTTCCCCACTGCCCATTTCTTGCTATAGGTCCTGTCCCTGAACTGCCACTTGCAAAGCCTGCCCCTTTCCTCCATGAGGGTCCTTCTTGCTGATTGTCTTGTCTTCAACAGGGCCCAATTCTAGCATCAATCCACAAAAATCATAACTGCTCCCCCAAAATCTCTTAAATAGTTTAAGAAGTAGAAGAAAGGTCTTGTGTAAGTAATTCTTTAGAAAGTTTTTTTCTTAATTCTATTTTTCCCCTCTTTTTCAGAGCTGGGGATTGAACCAAGGGCTTCAAGCATGTTTAAACCATTCAGTCGGCGAGGTGGTACATGCCAGTAATCCCCATTGCTCCAGAGACTAAGGCAGGAGGATGGCAAGTTTGAGACCAGCCTCAGCAATTTCACAAGGCTCTGAGCTATTTAGCAAGACCCAGTCTCAAAATAAAAAATAAAAAACAGGCTGGCAATGTTGCTCAGTGATTAAGTGCCCCAAAAAGACATTGTTAGAAGAATTTCAGGCACTCAGGCATATACTGCCCTAGCAATGTGCAGTTTAACTGTTTGTGAAGGCTCTAGCAAATAGCCTTCCTAACCACGCAGCGGAAGCTTCTGGACTTTTGTGTTCTGATGATGCTGGTGGTTCAGAGCTCTTCCCAGAACAGTGGGAAAATAGATACTGCCCACAGAAATATGTAACAGGAAGAGAAGTAGGGACAGAGTGAGGGGGAGCACATCAGTAGGGGCTGAGGTGAGAGGTGCAGCCTCGAGCAGAGGAGCCACTGACCTTGGCTTAGCAGGCTTACACCCTGGGGTGCTGCAGATGGACTGGCTGAGGGTGAGTGGGGAAGGGAGCTGGGGGTCACTTGTTCCCTGAGATGGGCCTACCAGGAGGAGGAGGAGTTTGTGGGGACCAGGCAGTTCCATTCAGGAGGGGCCAAGGCTGCTGAGAACCACCCTTGCTGAAGGCAGCATCCTCACCCCAGACGTGGTCCTCTCCCGAGGTGACCGCCATCCAGTGACCACTCATGCAGGTGTAAAGAGGACATGTCCTGCAGCCTGAGTTGCTGCTGCTTCGCAGTCCAGCCTCTTCCTCTGCCCAATTCTGCCTGGCTCTATTACAGGGGTCCCAAGAACAGCCCTAATAAACTCTCCGCTGTAGAGTGTGTTTTCCAGGAAACCTGACCTAGGACAGTAAGCGTGATAAAACATAAGACTAGGGAGCTTCTCAACTGGAAACTCTCAGACACCCAAGTGCCTACCAGTGCCGTGGGCCCCTGTGATCTGCAGCCTCGCACTCCACTAACCCCATCTGCCGCTAGCTTCCCCCGTTTGCTTTGCTCCAGAGCCACACTGGCTCTCCACTGTCCTGTGAACACAACAGGCACGTTCCTGCCTTGGGACTGTCACCCCTTGTTCTTTCTGCCCTTCCTCCAGATCTTCGTAACTCACTCCTGCTTCTTCAGGTCAGTTCAATGTCCTGCCCGTTCAAAACCCTCCCCTGCCCCTCCCGGCTCCACCGTTCCATTCTATTCTAGAATGTACTGTCCAGTTCACTTGCTTATTTTGTTCATGGTTGATTGGATGCCATCCACACAGGATGGCAACTTGCCCCTCTCTATTTGGTTCACTGATATGTCCAGAACCCGGAGTGGAGCCTTTGTATCTGCACCCTAAACATTCACTGAAGGAGTGAGTGACGAGTGGACTTGGGACTCCTCAGCAGGGTGGAGGTGGAGCAGGGGCAGTCTACAGCAAAGACCAGTGAGACGCCAGCGTTTAGGTGTGAGGAAAGGAGAGGAAACGATAAAGACAGTGAGAATGACCCAGAACTCAGGAGCAAAGAGGAGAATGTGTCAGAGAACGATGACGGGGTGGGGGGCAGGCAGGTGCATGCTGGGCTGTGGCTCCAGAGCTTCAACCACCTGCTGGTGGAGTAGGTGGGCACAGGGACACACTGGAAGGGAGATGCAGATAGGAGGTAGTGGAGTAGAAACACTGTGTGCCTTGCTCTTTTGAGAAGTCAGGTCACAGAGTCAGGAGAAGGGAAGAACAGGCGCTGGAAGAGGGCAGTCTGGAGCTGCGTGTAGGCAAGGCGCCTGGGCGTTCGAGATGCTACCAAACAGCCAGTAGAACCTATGTCATCATCGTCTAAATCAGGTTCTTAGCCGAGAAGGGCAAATGCTGGACTGCCTGGATGCAAGATGACATGGATTTCCTGAAGACCACGGCTGCCCTCAGTCACCCTCTCCATGCCTCAAGTTCTCTATGCACGTCATTCCTGCTGGCACCCAGTGGTCAGTAAAAAGCTGGCCTCTTTCTGTCTGTTGTTTATTGGTTTGGAGAAATTTGAAGGCAACCAACATTGGTCAAAGTTAGTTAGCAACAGCTGTAAATGCAAAATAAATTTCAATTTAGGTTTTGCTCAGGGAATTCATATTGTACATTTTTATGAAAAGGTGAATGTCTATTGGTCCTCAAAGAAAAAATAGTATGTTAGCAATTATAAAGTATGTTGGTTGTATTGTACTTCCACACTGAGTCATTTTGCCTTTAAAAGATGAAAGTGTGTCTTCCTAATCAGAACAATTTCTATTGTTTTGTCACTTCCACATATGCACTGCCACACTCCGACATTTCTTATTCATATGTGTGTATGTTCACACATGTGAATAAGTCCTTGCTACTGAGGATTATAAGTATTTTCAAAACGATTAAATGTGGCAGGCAATGTCTTGTTATCAGTGACAGGACTACAGATACACAAAGGAGACAAGGTTCTAGCACTTCTGAATGATAGTGTGAGAAACTCAAGGCAACCTTGGCGCAGTGTAATGTCATAGGGTTTAAAAGTTAGAAAACTTTACAAGAGAAAGAAACGGAATGAAAATGCTCTTTCCAGCTCCATAGACAAATCTGAGTTCAAAACCTAGGTTTGCCTTTATTTCCCTGAGCAGAGAAAGTGCTTTGCAGCTTCAGGACACCTAATCTGAGAAATGAGACTTCAGGGGGTTGTTTTCAATATTAAAGGAGAAAACATAAAAGGAAAGTCCATGAATGCTAAATTCCTTCTCTCCCCAAATACAAGGCTGAAGACATTGATTAGAACCAGGTGTATTCCATCTTAACCCTTGGGAAACATACTACGAAGATTTAGAAAGAGAAATCAATTCTAATGATTTCTTTAAAACAAGGAAAACAAAACTAAAAAAGACTTGTATGTACCTTAATTTGGCAATTCTTCAATTGGGCATCTCACATTCCAAATGTTCAGGCACTGCCTCACCCAGGGAGAAGCTTCCCTCTGAGGGAATTTGGAGACAAGGAGCAGGGTTCTTGGCAATGTTTGGGTTACTGCCAGAATTCAAATGCCTGCGTAGTCCTTAGCCTTCCTACCTAGTGAGCTACACCACACTCTTGTTTTCTCCATTTCCTCTCTCTTTTCTCTGACATTAAGGAAACACTGAAGGTGATCTATGGTGTCCCCTGCAGCTGTGTGGAGGGTGGTCCTGGTCCTGGGGCCGTCTACACATGGTGCCCTGTTGCATTATGATATGTTCACGGCAGATGAGAAGTAAGCTTTGGCCACCTGGAACTGGCAGAGCTAGAGTCACTACCGGATGTGACAACACATGAGAAGTGTCCATCTCTGTAACATTCTCTTAAATGCCCCTTCTCCTGGGAAGTTCTCCTGGCTTCCTGCCAATACGGTGGACAAGCTTGTGTATTGGCTGGCTGGTTCCTCAGTCCTTGTGCGTTTCACTGGAGAGTTGGTAGTGAGTTTGGGAAATATGATGGGAAAGTATGGGGAGGAGGGAGGTGAGGACCGACAGATTAAGCCCTCTGGGAGTACCATGGCATCCACTGCACCAAGAAGGCCAACTCTGCCTACCATAGGAACAAAATAGACTTGGATCTTGTCTTGGTGTGATGAGGACTTCCATTCTAGTGGAAAGGCACACAAAGAAAACACAGACAGGGTGGGGAGCCATTAGTTTTCTTTTTTTTTAATTTTTATTCGATAAACATGTACAACTAGGAGGGGTTCATCATCAAGCAATCAAGAACAAAAGTGTAATGACAGAACAAGCCAATATTGGTGCCAGACCATGGATTAGTTTGCTTTAGAATCAACTGAATTTAGGATTCATTGCTGTATGGCAGTGACACTTCTACAGCTCACTGGCTCCATGGTCTGCACAACAGTTTTCCTGCTGAATGAGTAACTAGCAGGTTTGCAAGCATGGTAGTTAATTTCTGTTTTCAGAGAGACATTTATAATTATAGTTAAAAATAACATGAACTGGCCTCCCAGTGCTGCTCAGGAGACCTGGTAATGATTGCTGCCTAAATTACGCCACTGCCGTCGCCTCCTTTCCGTTGCTCCAGCCACTTGTCCTCCATCCAGGGGCTGCTCTTAGGCCTTCTCGTATGTGGGTTACGTTTGAAACTCCGCCCAAGTGCCTGCCTGCGTCTGACTGGCAGCCACATAGCCCAATGTGAGTGGTTTGGTCCCAGTGCACAGGTAGGATGAAGACCAATTTCCACGAGCTGTGCCCTCGGGGCAGATGGCAGTGAAGGCTGCCACACAGAGCCTCCTACACCTAACGGGATGTGAGTGACAGTGAAGAATGAGAAGAGCCAATGAGTAAATCAAGGTAAAATGTGCTGAAAGCAGAGGGTCAGTAGAAGGAACAGAAGTAATCAGTGATGACAAGAAAGACAGCTATGTCTTTGGGATGTCCAACAGACTTGAGTCATTTGCTCTGTGATGTAGACAGAAGGGACTTTCCACATAGTCATGGGCAGTAGGGTTCTGCATAGTGGTAATGATAATAAATGAAGACTTCTAAAACTGAAGGAGATTATTCTAATGAGTAAGTTGGTTTTTGTTTTTGTTTTTTTGAGAGAGAAAGAATCAACTATTTTTTCATGTGGCCCTTGTTTCTCCAATACTTAGTTGTGTATGTGGTGCTGGGGTTTGAACCCAGGTTCTCATGCATGCCAGGCAAGTGCTCTAGCTGTTGAGCCACCGCTCCATCCTCATAATGAGCAAGTTTTAAGAAACCTAAGTACCATTTGACCTCTTTCTCAATAGTGCTGAGTGGTCTTCAATCACCCCAGTCCAAAACCAAAAAACTTAATCCCTTTGCTAGAAAGATTCCAGACTTTTCCACATTTGCTTATCTGAAAGCTTTTTAAAAAGACCCTAGGTTCCTTTGCACTGTCTGTAAAGGATGCATTCTCCATCCTTCATGTTCCTAAGCACTGCACCGTCTATAAAGGATGCATCTCTCCAGCATTCTTCACAAACTTGTGTTTCCAGAGGGCAGAACTTGATGTCCTAAGAGAGACTTGGGTTTCTGTCCCCTCTTATGATATGTTTTTATCTTGTTCTTCCAGTGCCTTGAGATGTGTTAGGGATGTTGCTTTTAAGAGGTCAAAAAAAAAAAAAAAAAAAAAAAAAGAGAGAGAGAGAAAGAAAGAAACTGTTTTCTCCCATATTCTTGACTTTTGCTTAGGTTAAAAAATCAACATTATTTTTACATTTGCCCAATATACATCACTAAAATTACTTCAAAGCTTTTAGACCAAAATTATTTGTGCAGAGAAGTCTTGCACTGAATTGCAGAGCAAATTAATTTCAGTTGTTATCAAAGAGGATGGTTTTCAAAAAGATGTTAATGCAGCAAGTGTTCTTAGAGCCATTCTGAGTCAGAGGACAGGACAATATTTTAATCTTAACAGACAAAAGGGCAATTCCAAGTAGCTCCTTAAGCATGGGTTACACTATTCCTGTTAGTATAAGTGTTAGGTGAATTTGCTGTATGGTATCAGGGCTAGATCTGCTCTTCTAACTATTAAACATTTTTCCTTCTGATTTATGCTCAATGAGGTGAGTACCTCTTTTCCTCTGATAAACAGACACTGGGGAACAAGCCTATAATAATGCTGTAGAGATGTGGTGGAATGCCCCAGGGACCTTATCTGATCTTAATAAGATGGTAGGCAGTGGAAGTAGAGTTCTCAAAACATCAGAAGACCTGGTAAGAAATTCTAGCTAGGATGTCGGATAAGCTATTTAACTCCTCTGATTTGGATGTGGTGGTGCATGCCTATAATCCAAGTGGCTTGGGAGACTGAAGCAGGAGGATCACAAGTTCAAGGCCAGCCTCTGCAACTTGCAAGACCCAGTCTCAAAATTTAAAAAAAAATTAAAAAGGGGGATGAGCTCAGCGGTGAAGCACACCTGGGTTCAATCCCCAGCACCAAAATAAATAAATAAATAAATAAAGATGAGCTATGAGGCTAGAGGACTGAGCGTATGTACGGGTTGTATTAGCCACACCTACATCCAGGGTTGAAACTCGGTGTTCATTCTTGCTCATGCGTCTGATGCAGAAGGAACAGTGGCTGCCTAGGGCTTGCCCTCGTGGCAGTGGCAGCACTGGAGGGTTGAGCAGAACTAGGCTAAGTGGGCTGATGTAATTAGTACCCACAGACCATGGGTGGTGCAGTGAAATAGAAGCCACCTCCAGCTGGAGGAGCATCGAAGTCCATAACAAAAGGCATAGTTACAGGAAGGGATGAGAGCTGGGGTCACAGAGGAGCCAACTCAGTTCCTGGACCTAAGTGGAAGGAATTGGGTCAGGTCTAGGCCAGGCCAAGGAGCTGACTGCTTTGGGGGTAGTAGCTCAGTGGTGCAGCGGCAGTGCTTGCCTAGCATGTGTGAGGCCCTGGGTTCGACTCCCTCCCAGCAGTAGGTGGGTAGGGGACAAGGAGTTAGTGGCCCATGAGCTGCCCTTATGAGTTGCCAGAGCAGGAAGAGATGTGCGGCCAGAATGAATGGGTAGTGATGAAACGTCCGCAATTTCACAGAAAGCCTAGAACAGAGAGATGGAGTGGCCAGGGTGGACACAACACAGTGTCCTCTGCAAAAAATGAATGATGCTGGTGAAAATGACCATTCTGCTGTAACATTTATTGCCTGATGTTTGACAGTGGTGGTAAGAATTGCTCCCAGAAGATCAGTGAGCTACTCATACATGGACACACACAGATGTCCTGTCGCTCCCCGCAGGGTTCTGGAGCAGGGAGCGGGTGGAACGACCTCGGCGGACCTTAGCCGTTCCCCGGGGGCCAGCAGGACACTGGGAACCGGGCGCCGACAGGACAGGGCTGGGGACGGGGGAGAGGAGTCGCTCCCCGCAGCGTTCCTGTGCGAGGAACGGGCAGAACGACCTAGCGAGCCTGGGCCGTCCTCCGAGGGGCCGAGTTAGGACAGGGATGGGGAAAGGAGTCGCTCCCCGCTGCACTCCAGAGCGAGGATCGGGCAGAACGACCCAGCAGGCCTGGGGCTGTCCTCCGAGGGGCCGAGTTAGGAAGGGTTGGGGAGCCGGGAACAAGGGGGAAAACGCCGGCAGCTGGAACACGGGACCTGCATCTTCTACCACTGCTGATCTCTGACGTCTCTGCTGATCTCTCCGGTTCTGTGCGTCTTCTCTGCTTTCCTCCTTCAGGACACGGCTGCTTGCTTGCTCTTCTCTGGCTACTGCTTCTCCTTCGGCTACTTCTTCTTTGGCTGCTTTCTTTCCTGACTAGTCGCTACTCTATTTATCCATTACAATAGCCAATAGGGCACAGTGCAAACACCTTTCTCCAATTGTAACAAATGAGTGGCCGAATAGCTTAGTCATGCGGTCAGGCAATTTGCTAATTACAAGCCAGCTGGACCCCTTAGAGTTGTTTACCACCAATTCTCCTACAAGCCAGCTGAGCCTCATGTTCCCAACAATGTCCTTCCTTTTATCTGGCCTCAGGGAGGATGTGGAGGCCTCCCAGGTCCCTTGGAACTGCCATGAGATTCCAAGGAAGAGGGAGCTCCTGGGGGTGCAGGCCAGGCTCCAGCTACCACAGAGGATAAGGCCAGGTGGGGAAGTGTTCTTCTCAAGATGGGTCTGGTTCTCCAAAGGCAGAGCACCACTGCCAGGCTCAAGAAGGGGGAGGCTTGTGTGTGTAGGCCTGCCTCTGTTCACTACAGTGCCTTGCTTGGAGAGAAAGAAAAAACAAAAGAGGAGGGAAGGCCCCCAAACAAATATGCCTGGATCATCTGCTAGGCAGGAGGCTAGCTGCGGATGACACATAATCCACATCAGGCAGTTCTGCTGCCCAAGGACTCCCCCCAGGGCACTAGAGGGAGGTAGCCCAGCAAGGCCTCTGGAGGAGGCATGGCCTACAAAGGAGGTTGAGCCACAGTTCAGAATCCTAGGAGGAAAAGGTCACCTTCACCTGCTGAAAACCAGAAAGTGAGGTGAAGGAAGCAACAACAGGCAGAGGGGGGGCAGAGCAGGGGTCTCAGAGTGACAAGACCCGGGAGAGAAATGAGGACAAGAACGGCTGTCTGTGTGGGAGGATGCAGAGGACCAGGGTGCTGAAGGCCTTCTGGAGCAAAGAAAGGGGAAGAGCACAGGTGGTGAGCCACAGACCAGCCAGGACGGGAGGTGCAGGGCGGGGTGGCTGAACTTGTGTCTTGGGAAGAGATCCAGGTAACCACGCCTGAGATGAGTGAGGGCTGGCGGAGCTGACCTAAGGGGCCTGGGTTCTCTGTCATCCCTCCGCGTTTGGAATCCCACCCCACCTTGGTGATTGACTCCTGCCATGCTTCTCACAGTCCTGTCGATCATCCTGTCTTTCCAAGTCATCGTATTATGACCTTTTAATGCTGACATTCGATTTGGTCAAGCATTTCACTAAAATACCGTGTTGTTAAACAGTTTTGAAGTACCTGTTGGGGCCAGACGTGGAGGCAGGTCTTGGGCTCTCATGGAGAGAGAGAGACACATGCGATGCCTGGTGCACAGCTGTATTGGGAGGGCAGTGAAGTGGCATGGAGGTGGGTGAAGCAGACAATGGTTGAAGCATTGTGGGATCTAGCCCTCGCAGGCATGGAGGAGCTCTGTGTTAGAGATGTGAGCTTTGTTGTTGTTAAGATGGATGAAGTAAAAACCTGCAGATATCAAACTCGGTTCCTTTCTCTCTCTTCCCCAGAACACGCACCACAGTGAATTGGGGGTATACTTTCTGGTCTGTGTTGTTATACCTCATAACCATGTGTGTGTGTGGGGGGGTGTGTGTTTGTGTAAAACTATCAAAATATAGATTTTTAATTCACCTGAACATATTGACTTATGACTATTTCTTCTTACTCCGCATCTTATTTTCAACACTGGTCTTATTTGACATGTGTAAACCTAATGTGTTTGTTTCACCTGCTGCTCAGCATGAGGCTGAGCCCTGGATGCCACAGTTAATGTTTGAATTTCCCCCGATGGCTATGAGTATAACATTGGACTTTCTGCTAAGCACACTTCCAGGTGATTCTCAAATTCTCATACATGTATCCTCATGTTGGTGTAAACAGCGGTCAGTACCTCAGAAAGCTTGTTGGTTCCAGGCAGTGAGATAAGAGGACTCTAAAGAACGTGATAACACAGGAAGCAGAGGGGAACTGGCCACTCCCCCAGCCTCCAAGCTTCAGGTAAAGATCAAAGCAGAGAACCTTGGTGTGAACACGCTAACATCCGAAGAAATCCACCTGTGTGGGGGAGGCAGCCTGTGTGAGATGCTCGCCTTGCTTGTAGGCACGGTGCTGCCCTCCAGTGTTTCCCTGCCTGCTGCTAATGCTGAGTAATAAAACATCCAAATCCTCTCCGTTGAGTCCTCCAGGTTCTTTCTTGGAGATGGGAAAACAGCAAGCTGGGCCCTTATGACAGGTAGTGTTGTTACGTTCCTACCTTTATTCATGAGAAAGCTGAGACAGAGATGCCAACTAGCCCACATGAGGTTACACAGCTAGTGCATGGGTCCCCTGTCACATCAAGGGGCTGTGTCCTGAACCTTGGGCTTGCTGCCTCTTTGAAGTACTTCAGATTTCGCTCCACCAGTCTTACAGTACTGACTCTTATGCCCACTGCCTAGTGCGTGTAAGTTTTTCTCTAGTCATACCTAGAAGTGGAATCTCTGGGTCTGATATCTCCACTGTAATAAGCTTGCACAGCTCACAGCTAGAGTTGGGGAAAAAGTGTCGCAGGAACAATTCTGAGCTCTCAAGAACTCAGAGCAGTTGAATGGCTGTTTCCATGTTCCTTCCAGCTCACTGAGGCCCTTTTCAGTCACTGTAATAGAATGAGATGAAGTTTGCAGAACATGAAAACACTTTGAGGGAAGACAGAATGACCCATGTCCGATGACTTTTCTTTTAAATTGGGGGTTGAACCCTTGGTCTCATGCATGCTGCACTCCACTGCTGAGTTACTGCCACAGCCCAGCCAGTGTCCAAGGGGTAACTCTTATGAGTTGTTTTTCTCTCTTCGCAAACATACGTTAACACGGCCGTATGATGCTGTGTGATCTGCAGGAACTGGGCATTTCCTCTTTATAATTTCAGCCTATAAATATAACTCAGTCTGCTAAACCACCTCACATCACAAGGTGGAAGGTGGATTCCACATGTTGGCCTAAGGTAGCCGTTCAGAACGCGCGTTTGCCATATGGCTCCATTCGGATTCACCAGCTTCCAGCATGGTGGGTGGAAGTCTTTGAGAACGTGTCTGTGTACGGAACCATAAATGCCGCCTTACTGCCTTCTCACTGTCTCACGGCCATTCAGGCACAAGCTCCAGCATCTCTTTTGAAAAGGACCGACACACTGGGAGTGGACCAAGAGCACTCACTGAACTGAACAGGGAAAATGATCTTACAGATGAGATGCAGCCAGTGATGTTAAGCATCAAGTGGAACTGGAACCGGGGGCTTTCTGTCAGTCCTTTCTGAGGACCCTTCTGCTCGGCTCAGAATAGGGACACATGCACCATCACATGCTCCTCAGCAATGGGGAGACCCAGTCTTGCTTTTCCCCTATTGTTGGCTCATTTCTGGGCCACTTTAGGAGCACTGAAAGATTGGATTTGTGCACCTGGTTGACGTGGCTCCTGCCTACCTGGGCTTGCATTTGGAAGGTGGTTCTCTGCTGGCCAGTGGAGCAGTCCTACTCAGTCTCTGGGAGTCTCTCTTCCCTAACCTGTAAACAGGCAGGTGTCATCCACTTCACTGGCTAGTGAATTCGGATGGAGTCACCCCTGGCTGAGCACCTGAGGTCTGTCCTCAAGTCACTCGCAGTGGAGCAGAAGAAATACAGGCATGTAACGACTGCAAGGAACCACGACTGCTCAGCAGGTTGTAGGAGGTGGACAGGTGCATTGAAGACCCCAGGCATGCTGCCAGCGCAAAACATGCAAGGGGTGCATCTGGCCCTGTGGGGTGGGGCACAAGCAAGCAAGAGAGGGGACCTTCCGATGGAGGGGCACACCGACCCAAGGGAACCTACAAGGCCCTCCTCCATTGCCCCTCAGACTCCCTAATGACCACTAGTGCTTCTGGTGTGACTGGGACTCTTTCTGGAGAAATCAAAAGAGGCCAGACATCACAGTCTTGCATTGTACAGAGGCGGTTTCTAAACTTCAGGTCAGGACCCACTGGTGCGTGTGGAAGTCATTTAGCACTAAGTCCAGCATTTAGCCAATGAGAAGGGATAGAAAACGAGGGGTCCTTGCACATCGTAAATGTAAAGACGTGTTCTGAACCTCTCTACGTAGGTTCTGGGTTGTGATAAAAAATGTATTTCGGGGGCTTCAGTGGCAGCTCAGCATGCGAGTACTTGCCTGCCATGTGCAAGGACCAGGGTTCAATTCCCAGCACCACATACACAACTAAGTGGAGGAAAAAAAAACCAGATGAAAAATAAAACTGACACTCTCTCTCATTTTCTTTCTCTTAAAAAAAAATAAAATAAAATGCATTTCTTTTTGTGGACTATAGTAAAAGAAGTGAAAGACTCAGCTTATAATATACTATGCTGGTTACAATAGCCATTGTTTTTTTTAAAACAAGATTTTATTTCTCATTATAGCTTTACATATTGAAGGGGTTTGTTGTTACACATTCATACATGCACACACCATATATCCCCCCCTTTGCTCTCCCTATCCTTTCCCCCTCCACACTCCATCCTCCTTGACCCCTGGATGGCCAGTTGTCCCCAGTTCAATTGCCGATCCATGTTTGATAAGTCTATTGTTTAAACTTATTGTTCTCTCACTCTTTCATAGTACTCTACCTTCCACACATCAAAGAAAACATTCAGCCTGAAAGTTTCAGGGTCTGGATAATTTCACTCAGCATAATTTTCTCCATCTCTATCCATTTACCAGCAAAGGCCATGATTTCATTTTTTTTAAAGGCTGAGTAGAATTCCATGGCATATAAATACCACAGTTTCTTGATCCATTCCTCCAATGATGAGCATGTGGGTTGATTCCATAGTTTAGCTATTGTGAATTGTGCTGCTATAAACATTGATGTAGCTGTGTTGCTGAGGTATGCTAAATTTACATCTTTTGGGAAAATACCCAGAGTGGGATAACTGGGTCATGCGGTGGTTCCATCTCTAATTGTTTGAGGAGTCTCCATACTGCTTTCCAGAATGGTTGTATGAGTTTGCAGTCCCACCAACAACGTGCAAGGGTTCCTTTTTCCCCACACCTTCTCCAGCATTTGTTGTTGTTTATATTCTTGATCTCTGCCATTCTGACTGGAATGAGGTGAAATCTTAACAAAGTTTTGATTTCTGTTTCCAGGATTGCGAGGGATGTTGAACATGTTTTCATGCATTTATTGTCCTTTGCATTTCTTCTGTTGAGAAGTTTCTGTTTAGCTCTTTTGTCAATTTATTGATTGGGTTATTTGTGATTTTGGTATCATGTTTTTGGAGTTCTTTGTATATCCTGGATCTGAGACCCCTTTTACAGGCATAACTGACTGTTATTTTCTCCATTCTGTAGGTGCCCTCTCTTCATCTTCTTAATTGATTCCTTAGCTGCGAAGAAGCTTTTTTAGTTTAATGGCATCCCACTTACTGATTCCTGGTTGTATTTCTTGTGCTATGGGGGTCTTGTTAAGGAAGTTGGTGCCAACTCTTATATGGTGGAGTGTTGACCCTATTTTCTCTTCTAGAAGTTGTAAGGTGTTTGGTTTAATTATGAGGTCTTTGATCCATTTTGATTTGAGTTTTGTGCAGGGTGAGAGATACGGATCCAATTTCATTTTTCTATCTATAGCTGTCCAGTTTTCCCAGCACTATTTGATGAAAAGGCTGTCTTTTCTCCAAGATAGATTTTTTGCCACCTTTGTCAAATATCAGATGTCTACAGATTTGTGGTTTTGTCTCTGTATCTTCTATTCTATTCTATTGGTCTTCATGTCTATTTTGATACCAATACCATGCTGTTTTTGTAACTACATCTCTGTAGTATAGGTTCAGATCCAGTATTGTAATGCCTGTTTAATAGTGCTTTGTATTTTGCTTAGAATTGCTTTGGCTATTTTGGGTCTCTTATTCTTCCAAAGGAATGTAAGAATTTTTCTATATCTGTGAAGAATTCCATTGATATCTTGATGGGGATTGCATTGAATCTGTGTAGTGCTTTTGAAAGAATGGCCATTTTGACTATTTAATTCTACCTAACCAAGAGCATGGAATATCTTTCCATCTTCTCAGGTTTTCTTCAATTTCTTTCTTCAATGTTGCATAATTTTCCTGATAGAAGTCTTTTGCTTCTTTGGTTAGATTAATTCCCAAGTATGTTATTTTTTTGAGGTTATTGTGACTGAGCTAGTTTTCCTGATTTCATCCTCAGCCAAATCATGGTTGTAATTTAGAAAAGTTATTGATTTATGAGTATTGATCTTGTATCCTGCTACATTGCCAAATTCACTGATAAACTCTAGAAGTCTTTTGGTGGAGTTTCTTGAGTCTTCTAAGTATAGGATTATATCATTAGGAAAGAGATTATTTGACTTCTTCTTTACCTACTTGTACCCCTTTGATCTCTTTCTCTTGCCTGATTGCTCTGGCTAGTGTTTCAAATACTATATTGAATAATAGTGTGGACATCCTTGTCTTGTTCCTGAGTTTAGTGAGAATGCTTTCAATTTTTCTCCATTTAGTATGATACTGGCTATGGGATTGTCATAAATGCCCTTTAAAATGTTAAGGTCCTAGCTTTTCCAGTGGTTTAACATGAATGAGGGTTTCATTTTGTCGAAGGATTTTCTGGGTCTATAGAGATGATCATGTGGTTTTTGTCCTTGCTTCTGTTTAACTGATGAATCACATTTATTGACTTGTGTATGTTGAACCATCCCTGAATCTCTGGAATGAAACCTACTTGGGCATGGTGTATTGTCTTTTTGATGTGTTCTGGAATGTGATTTTCTAGTATTTTATTAAGGATGTTTTCATCTATGTTCATCAGGGATATTGGTCTGGAGTTTTCTTTCCTTGATGCGTCTTTGTTGGGTTTTGGTATCAGGGTTATATTTACTTCATAAAAAGTGTTTAAGAGTATTCTGTCCCTTTCAATTTCTTGGAATAACTTAATAAAGAGAGGTGTTAGTTCTTCTGTGAAGGTCTGGTAGAACTCAGCTGAGAATCCATTGGGACCTGGGCTTTTCTTTTTTGGAAGGCTTTTAATTGATGACTCAATTTCATTAATTGATTTTGGACTATTTAAGGTTTCTATATCTTCTTGTGTTAATTTGGGCATGTTGAATGTGGTAAGAAACTTGTACACGTCTTTCAGATTTTCCAGCTTATAGGAATATAAGTTCTCAAAGTAGAGTCTGATTATCTTCTGTATGTCTGAGGGTCTGTGGTGATTTCACCATTTTCATCTCTGATTTTGTTGTTGTTTTTTTCATTCTTTTGGTGAGGTTGGCTTGAGGTTTGTCAATTTTATTTATTTTTTTCAAAGAATTAACTCTGTTTCATTGATTCCTTGTATTGTTTTTTTATTCTCAATTTCATTGATTTCAGCTCTGATCTTGATTATCTCCTGTCTTCTGTTTGGGGGATTAGTTTGTTCTTTTTCTAAGGACTTGAGGTGCAGCAAAGCTTATTTATTTGGGATGTCTCTAGTTTGTTGGTGTGAGCACTCAGAGTTATAAATTTACCTCTTAAAAATACTTTCATTGGGGCTGGAGTGGTGGCTCAGTGGTTTCGGCGCTTGCCTGGCAAGCACGAGGACCCGGGTTCAAACCCCAGCACCACATACACAACTGA